>CM046441.1:45272782-45437782 GCA_025506515.1 Flaveria trinervia
TGAGTTTCTCACAAATTTTTATGAGTATGTTTTTTAGTATTCAACATGTTCAAAGCATGATTTTGTGCATAGCTTTTCTCTCACTTCATATGGAATTTCAGGAAATTTTGGGATGAGGTTTTAGATTTTGAAGATGAAGTGTCAACCTTTGGTTGATAAGACTATGCCATTAGAGCTACTTCATTACTATCCTCCTTAGTATCTGATTTGTCACTCCAATCATAGTCATCTTCTTCATTTTCACCTTCCACCTTTGGATCATTAATTTCTGACCAGTCTTCTTCCTGAATTTCTGCAATAAGAGATAAACTTGATGTTGAATCGTTAGTAAATTGTTCAGCATATGCACTCCAATCATAACCATCTTTAATATTGACTACAAGAGCTTCTTGGTTTCATCAGATGAATTTGTTTCATCTTTAAGCTCATGCATAAAAAGACTTTCATAAGGCTTTTGATAAGTCTTCTGAGCTTGTTGAAACCCTTTGTTGCTTGATTGAGCACTTCCTCCATTATTTTTGGAGCTTTGCATTCTCTTGAGAAATGGCCATAGCTGTTACAGTTAAAACACCTAGATTTGGACTTGTCAATCCATAGTCTTGTTAGCACTTGGCTTGTACTTCCTATTGACATATGAGTTTTTTGTGTCCTGTAAGCATGATCACCATTTGCCAGTTTAAGTCTCATCTCTCTCCACATCTTCAGGATCCATTTCAAATAAATCCTGCAAAACAGATCTAATTGAGTTAAATGGCTACCTTGATATGCTTGAAAAACTAGCCATAAATGCAGTTTTTGACTCTTCATCCTCTAATAGGATGTTTATCACATCTTTAACTTTGTTGGATTTAGCAGAGTTAGATGAAGAATCTCTGATTGAACATTTGATGTTTGAGACTGAGATTTAGGAGGAGATTGAGAATGAGATTGTGTTTGTAAGCAGGGGCACTAGTAAATGATGAGTCAGTGAAAAATCCTGCTCCGAAAAATAAATCTCCTTCTTCTTCTTTAACTTTCTCACTTTTTTCCATGAAAGCATTTTCAACTGTGTTTGCTGGAGAAGCACAACTAATATACTAAGACATTGATGCTGCTCTATCAGTATTCCTTGAGCTTTCATTAATCTCTACTGACTCTATCTTGGCAGTGACTAGATCTAGATCCATAGGGAACTTCTCAGTATGCTTTAGTAAGGTTACTGTTTTTTCCATGATGAGGGTAAGCATTGAGTAGTCTACGATTTAGATCTTCAAGATCATGCTTAATACCAGCTATTGACATCTGAGTAGTAAGTTGAACAAATCTGTTCATCATCTGGTTTATAGTTTCTCTAGATAAATGTTGAAAGAATTCCAATTGCCTTTTCAAATTTTGTTTCTTGAGATTTTGAATCTCCTTTCCTCCTTCACATATAGTCTTTAAGGCTTTATACATGGTATATCCAGTTTGATATCCATCAAGCCTTGCAAAAACTTCCAGAGGTAGTCCTTTACACATCAAGGAGTATGCTCTGACATCATTTTTTACTCTTCTCAAATCATCTCCTTGAAGACCATCTTCAGGATAGGGTTCCTGAGAGTCTATAGTGTATACCAACCCTCTATCAGGTCCATAAGTGATTATTGGAATGAATGGTCCTTTTTCTATGGATTTCCAAAGATCAGTGTCAATGGAATTTAAGTGATGTTTCAACCTAAGTGACCAATTTTTAAAATCAGCTCTGTTTTTAAGTTTTGGAACTCTATTTTTAGAATCTTCTGATTTCACCATTCTTATATTTTTGTTGTTTTTCTTATATTTTGCATTAAGAAAAAAATAAAAAAGTTTTTGATTTTTTTTATAAATATTCTAAGTCAAGGTTGATACGCCTGAAGAGTATTCAAACGCCCCAACATTGATGTGCGCCTAAGTTGAGAGTTTTCTAAGGAAGCATTAGAAAATTTTCCAAAACGCCCAAAATTGATGTGTCTGAACAAGTAAAACGTCTGAACAGTTGTGATGCGCCTACACAGTTTTGATGCGCCTACACAGTTCAAAACGTCTAAACAGTTCAAATACTTCTCAACAATGATGATACGTCTGGACTCTCCAACAATGGTCAAACGTCTGAAGTGAAAATGTCTACACATTGTTGGTGCGACTAAAGAGTAGTCAAACGCCTAACACTGGACAATTTCAACAAACTTCAACCCTAATGCGCCACATTCATCATGTTCATATGAATATAACAGACTCAAATCTTTTGAAAATCTACAAAAGTGATGAAATTGATTGAAACTTTCCAATTAGGTGAGTTTTATGCCGATAATCATTCTTCTAAAATCAATTTATCAAAATCAACAACAAATCAATTATTTGCAATTTCAGTTCGAAAAAAAATGAACTTTTTGAACACAAATTCACCAAATTATCTCAAAATTGATGAATTCACTGCTAATTGTGGTTCAAATCATGTTTCTGATGATGAACACATCTGAAATCCACAAGTTTTCATTTGAATTGTCTATCAATCACAGATTCAGTAAGCTTTTTGAGTTTCAAAGTTTGATAACATCGAAATTACTCAATTAACAGCTCCCAACAGCTCTGATACCAATTGATAGGATCAATTAGCTAATCTGTGATGATATATGAAACACATTCAAGAAAATACATATAAAGTAATCAAATTCAAACAAGATATTAACAAAATTCATAGTATTTCATTAATATCAAGCAAAGACAATTACAAGTAATGAGCAGTAGTTCGTTCACTCTCTTACCTAAAAACTCTTACTAACTAACAGTCTAAGATATTTATAATGAAACACAAAGGAACTAACATTACAAAAATAGTCCCTATACTATTACAAATATCAAAAGACACATAAGACAACATGTTAATCATTCTAGAGTCCTAACAAATCAATACACAGACTTTTGACACAAATTGGTGACAGTTTATGGTTTGATTATTTCAACAAGCATTTGTGGATCCCACCTTATCTGTAATCGACATTCCTCAGGAGATTTTTGAGCGGCTCAGGGTAGTATTCAAGAAGAAACTATTCTTAGAGCTTTCAAAGAGAAGCCAAGCCTCAAGTTAGTGCCACCGCAGCAGAGAGGCGCAAACAACAATGAATTCTAGAATATATAGGTTATGCTTATCTTCAGGTCAGTGCCACCGCATAGCAGAGAGGCACATAACCTATCTTCTAGTTTGAGCAATTTTATTCTTTTTGCACGGATCTCACCAACAACATAGGTTGTTAGTTTGATGCTTTTGCATTTTTTTCATCACGTGCTTTTGCTCATATTTTGGTCATACGCACACATTGTGGCGTTTTTCTGCTCGTCATCCCTTATTGGAAATTTGTTGATTGTGTTACCAGGGATCAAATGATAACCCACAGCTTGTTGAACAAGTTAGTTTAATCTTGAGGTCACCAACTAGGTCTAATCATCTATTGTGTTGAATCTACCGACATATCATCAGTGGTCTAGCACCTCTAGGTCTACTTCTTTCTTGTGTTACCTTGGTAGTAGCTAGTTTTACTATCATTTTTCCTTTATATTGCTCAGACTACAAAGAGACTTATACTTTGAATTTTGCATCTTATTCAATTGAAACTTTTAAAGTCCCAAGTGGTTTGTTCCTGTGTACTATCATTTTCCATAGTTTGAATCGGTATCACAAATATGATCTAAAGCTTACCTCTCCTCCTCCCTTGTATTTTATGTAATGTTACTTCCTAAACCTATCCTCCCCCTAAAATTCTAAAACCATAAACGATATACATTTTTAGGATTTTACTAGGCAAAGAAATAACATCAATTAATGAACTACTAAAATAAATTAGATCAATAAAGAAAATAAATAAATAAAAAAATAAAAATTAAAAGAGAAATGGATTATACGCATCGGACTACACATGGTCATCTTCAGGAATTACATCACTTTTCTTTTTATGTCGTTGACCTATAACAAATATAGAAAATGTGTGTTTATCAAAAGACTTTGTATAGAGGTCAGCGCGTTGAATATCAGTATTTATCTTAACCACATCGATTAGGTTCTTTTCAAAACAATCACGTATAAAGTGATATTTTATTCCGATGTGTTTGGACTTAGGATGTTGGACCAGATTTTTAGTTACTACAATTGTAGTAGAGTTATCAACAAAAAAAGGAGTAGAAGAGAAATTCAAACCGAAGTCCCGTATTTGCTGTTTAATCCATATGATTTGTGAACAGCAACTTGCAGCAGCAACATATTCGGCTTCGCAGGTTGACAAAGCAACCAAGGTCTGCTTCTTGCACTGCCAGGTCACTAATCTCCTCCTAAAGAATTGACATCCTGCTGATGTAGACTTGTTGTTCATCTTTCAGCCGCCGTAATCCGAGTCACTATACGCCTTAAGCTCGAAGTCATCGTCATGAGGATACCACAACCCTAGTGTTGGAGTACCCTTCATATAACGAAGATCCTTTGACCCCTATCAGATGTTAACTTTTGGCTTTGCCTGATATCTTGAACATAGACATGTACATACATGATATCAGGTGTTGAGGCAGTGAGGTACATTGAGATCCAATCATTCCTCAGTACATGGTGGCATCCACTAGATCACCATTCTCGTCGGGTGCTACATCATGGTTTGTAGCAAGTGGAGGCCCAGCTGCGGAAGCATTCTCCATGTCAAACCAACTGAGAATATCTCCTAAATACATGGTCTGATGTAGAAAAAATCCCTTAGGTGTCTGATCCACCTTTAATCCGAGAAGACCTTCATCTCTCCCATGGCACTCATTTCAAATTCAGCCTTCATTACGCTTCAAACTCTTTACATAATTCTTCATTCTTGGAACAAGATTTGTCATCTAAATTTGTACATAAATTTGTACTAGCAGTAAATCACCATCCTTTTCTCTGATGAACAGTGTGCAGTCAATAACACCTTTGCGAAACCCATGTTTGACAAGGTGAGTGGAGAGTTTTTCATACCAGGCTCTAGGAGCTTGATGAAGCCCGTATAAGGCCTTGTCATGTTTGTAAACTCTGTCCCGATGATATGGATCCTCAAATCCCTCAGATTGACTGACGTACACTGTCTCTCGGATTTCACCATGAAGGAATGCACTATTCACATCCAGTTGATAAACTTTAATCTTCATATATGATGCATAGGCAAGAAAGATATGGATAGCTTCCATTCTTGCCACGGGTGCAAACATTTCATTGTAATCTATTCCCTCAACTTGTTGAAATCCTTGAACTACAAGTCGAGCTTTATTCCTGATGATGACTCCTTGGTCATCTTTCTTTCATTTTAAGACCCATTTGGTGCCAATGACCTTAGCACCTTTAGGTCTATCTACCAGTGTCCATACACTTATCTTCTTGAACTGAAGAAGTTTTTCTTGCATGGCACTGACCCATGCCTCATCATTTAGGGCTTCACTCACATATTTTGGCTCGAATTGAAACACAAAGCAACGATAAGCACCATCATGAAGGTACCCTTTCTCTATTAATATGGCTTAATCAGCTGAATACAGTTGATTTCTTGTCTGAATTCCTAATCTTACATCCCCAATGACATTGTCCAGAGGATGATAAATGCTTAGGCATGATCCAGGAGTGGTGGGAACAACTACCTCAGTATCTAGATTATGAACATTTGGTTTAGTATCTAAGGAAGTAGGAGTATGAGGTTCCAAAGACTCAAAGGCATCAATGGCTGATGCTTGTGGACTTGCAGTAGGAGGGACCTATTGCTCCTGAGTGTCCCGATTATTCTCCATGGCTTCATCGTCAGAGGAAGAGTCACTTGCCTCGAGTGCTCCCCCTAAGTTGGTAAATGAATCACCTTGTGAGGCAGATGATGTAGGTTCCTAGATGGTGTGTTAGAACATCATACATCATATTTGCTGCTGACTCATCATCAGACGTGGAGAGAGGATGTTAAAGGACTTGAAGATCCATCATAGTTGAAAAGAAGGTAGGTCATTTTCTAGCAGGTGGGGTGGTGTATCTCTGAACGTCCATGTTACACCACACTTCTACTTGACCTGTCGAGTTGTTGTAAACTCTCTTGTTTGGTATGTTGTATCCTAGAAAGATACCTTCTTCAGCCTTCTCGCTAAATTTTCCATCCTGAGTCTTCTTCAGCAGAGTGCATGGTGCGCGAAACAGCTCGAGATACTCCAGATTAGGTTTACGTCGTTGTAGTAACTTGTAACACGTCTTGCCATGGCGTTTAACTACCAGAACTCGATTTAACGTGTAACACACATTTGCAACTGCCTCATTCCAGAATTGGATAGATAGTTTCGAGTGAGCTAACATTGTCCGTGTTGTCTCTATCAAACTGCGATTCTTTCTCTCAGCAATGCCGTTCATCTGAGTTGTGTAAGCAGAGGTGAATTGGTGCACAGTTCCCTTTTCTTTGCAATATGCCTCCATCCATTGGTTCTTGAACTCGGTTCCGTTGTCTGAGCTTACTTTTCGTACCTTCAGCTTGTATAGGGACTCCAGTGTAGTTACTAATTCCTTAGATGACTCAAATGTTTCTAATTTAGATTTCAGAGACATTACCTAAGAGAATCTTGAGTAGTCATGAGTAACACATAGTAGTAAAAGTCACCTACAATGCTTCTTGTACTGACTGACCAAACAGATCCATGTGAAGAAGTTCAATAGGAAGTTTGATGAAATGAACTTTCTTTTCCTTATGAGACTTCTTCGTTTGTTTTCCTTTCTTGCATGCTACATAGAAATCAGGAAGTTGGAAGTTTTTGACATTAACTCCTCTCACGAGATTATTCTGGATCAAGTGATTCATCTTCCGTGGATTAATGTGTCCCATTCTCCTATGCCAGGAGATGGAATCCTTCTTAGTAGCTTTTGATAGGAAGCACTGAACTTGATGATCCGTTATGGGGCCTTTGATAGATCCAAGACTAAAGGTCCTTATATCTGAGGAAGACATTAAGACTTGGTCCTCCAGGATCACATAGTCCATTTCAGGACATATAACTTCTTGTTGTCAACTACTACCTTAAAACCTTTATAAAAATTTTAGGATACAGAAAGCAGGTTATTCTGAAGTTGTTGAACATAGTTTACCTTGTCGAACTTCACTTTCTGATTTTCCACTTCCCCTTGAGCTATGATATACCCTCCTTTGTTTCCAACAAATGAAGCATGGCCTCATTTTATTTGTTTGACGTTTGATAAGAGAGCCTTGTTCCCTTTCATGTACCTAGATGCGCCTCTATCTATAATCCACGTGTTGGTCTCAGCACTATAGCGAACACCCTAAACATTCAATTGAAAACATTAGTTCAGGTAGGGACCCAAGCCTTTATTGGCTTGGGTGTCCTAGAGGCATCAACACATCAAATGTACCCATTGACCTTTAGAGGATGGGGGAAGCTTAGTTGTCTTCTTGTTCTCATTATCAGACATTGAGATTGATTTTTCTTTCCATAAGCCCGCCTTGTGTAAGGCCTGTTTGTGATAAACAAACGACTGACTAATGGGTTGAACTTTAGGTTCACTAGCCCTTCTAGGTGGAGTCACTAAGTTCCTCTTAGAAGAAGTAGGTTTTGGGTCCTGAAGTTCAACTTTCCTCCTCGGTGTTTGATAATAAGACAGTTAACGCAATGTGTTCATACTCTCCACAGTTGTAGCATGATCTGCTTTCTACTTTTCGATTTAACTGTTTGTGTGGAGAAGTGTGTGACACATGTATGACATTAACCTTTCTGGGTTGACACTCTTCTTATTTAGATGTTTTATATGGTTTAACAAAGTTAATTGCTTTAACATTTATAACATCTTTTCCATTTTGTGTACCTGGACTTTGACATGAAACCCGTGATTGGTTAATATTACTGGTCTTTTTAGGTTTAGATTTGACTGTGGTTGGCCCAGACTTAACCTTAACCTGTTCAAATTGTTTGTCCAGATTAATACAACGCATTTTACCTTTTGCATTTGAAGTGACCTCCTATTGTTTAGTACGAGATTCATTTGATTTACATATGGAATCTGGATCACTTACAAGAGGAGTGGACACCACATGATCCTTGATTGGATTGTTATTGATTGGTTTGCATTTTTCGTTCATCAAGATCTCATGTGGTGGTGGAACCACTTTATAACCCAATCCCTCCCCGTTGTTACAATCTCTCACTAAGTTTTGAATAATATGAGATGAACTCGTCCAACTATGCAGTTTTTGCTTTAATGAATTAACTTCTACTTCTAAAACTACCTTTTGTTTCTTAGTGTCTTCTAGGGAGTTAAGATAGAACTTAATGTCATTTGATTGGTTAAAAGCTACACCTTCAGTTTCCCTAAGTTGTTTGTTTAGCAGTTATATGTTTTCGTTATAACTGTGCTCATTTTGTTTAAGAATTCTGTTAGCTTCAGTGCATAGTTGCAAGTCCTTTACTAAGCTATGATTATGATCTAATAATCTAGAAAATTTTAAATCTATGCTTTCCCTAAATTTATTACAATCACAACAAGCATGATTATTGAAAAGTTGGTTAGTAGTACTTACTTAAGAGGGTTCTGATGAACCAGCCATCAAAGCAGAGTCGGGTGTTTCTGGTTCTGGTGATTCTGACGTTGTTGTAGATTCCCTTGTGCAGGCATGTAGTTGACCACTATTGCAGTCTCTTCGGTGCTTGACATTGCAAGTTCCACTGCAATATCTCCTTCACTAGCTGAATCGTCATCAAAATCTTCAACACTAGCGATGTTGGATTCTCCCGCTGACACAAACCGAAAGCTCCAGTCCTGTCCTTCATCATCATGCACAGTCAGGCTTTAGGATCCTTGCTTGATGAAGTAGGACTGCTAGTTGGTTTATCCTGACGATTGAGATGAGAATGGATTCCCGTTTCCAGTTTCTTGGCTTCACGCACTCACGTTTGAAGTGCCCCTTTTGCCACAGTTGAAACAGGTCACCGTGGTCTTGTTGAAACCAAAGGTAGTGTCTTTAGTTGCAACCAAGTTCTGTCCGGTTTTCTTGACAAACTTCTTAGCTCTCCAAATAGCACTTGCTAAGGCCCACATTATATCCATCCTCTCCAGCTCTGTCTCGTCAACCTGCTCGTAGTCCTCATCTGCCGATGATAGTTCCCAATTTTTCCCGCAATTTGTCCATCATAGGAGTGGACTACTGCTGCTAAGAGATCCATGTGCTCTTTAGCTACCTCAGCTGTCACGTTACCGAAATTCTCGGTCTTTAGTTTTTCAGCAATGGCTTCAGGTACTATGTATTGGGTACCAGACGGTGCTGACTTTTCTGACCCTGTAGTAGAGGTTTGAGAGGGACCAGCTGAACTTGACACAAAAGCCGTTTGAAGTGGTGCTCCAGACGTTTTGGCTTGTGGAGTCGCGTTGTACAGTACCAGATTTTGATGATAAGAAGACTTTTGGGCTCTGTATTTCATCCTTAATTCTTTTTCTCCCCAGCTTGAGAATGAAATCATTTATATCTAACTTCATTAGCATACCATTCTATTTGAGATTGGAGACAAAGGAAAGCCATTTCTCCGGCAACCCATCTGCAAAGTTCGACACTTTGTCTTCCATAGACATCGTTACTCCATGAGCGTGCATCTCACTCACCAAGTGGTAGAATCTGTCAATGACGTCATCCAGGCTTTCTTTACCAATCGATGAGAACTTGTCAAACTCTTTCTTCAAAGCTTTAGCCTTTATCGCCTTTAATGATGCATTTCCATCATACCTTTTCTCCAATGCATCCCATAGCTTCTTTGCTTGCGTATACTCAGAAAAATGGTGAAAAATACCTTGGGGATTGACTGAGTAAGCAGAGCATAGACTTTCTTCTCAGCATTGTATTTGACCTTTTGTCCATCAGTCATGCCACCTAGTCTAAGTTTCACACCATCAACACCTACTGGCATGCTGTACCCCGTCTCTATTTGACCTTTTGTCCATCTGTCATGCCACCTAATCTCGAAACGTTGCTTCCATTGTGGGTATTCGTCTAACGTGAGTAGCTTAGGGGGTTTGTTGTGATTCCCTACTTCATTCTCCAGAAGCAATAGGTTTTGAATCCTTGAGTCTATCCCTGCTGTGAACACTGACTATTGGTCCTCCATTTCTATAACTTTAAACTTTTGAACAAACTGTTTCACTTGTGCGAATGAAGGTGTGAGATTGGGCTATTCGTGCGATTGAACAATGCGGATGGTTCAATCATGCGACTGAACTAATGCGGATGGCTCAGTCGGGCGAATGAACAAATGCGGTTGGACAATGCGAATAAACTGCTCAGTCGTACGAATGGAGGTATGAATGAGTCCAATCGTGCGTTTGAAGGATGCGTATGTATTCAGTCGGCCGATGAGTCAATTGTGCGACTGAAGCTGCTAAAACTTGAAAATTGTAGGTTTATGGTATTTTGGATGCAATAACTCGAATTTTCACTAACCCTAATTGCCGTATGCCGGAAAACTAAACTTTATGATCAGGAGACGTCTAAGACACCATTTTATACAAAAAGATTGAGTTTTTAGTGAAAAAAATTTTTGTATCAAAAACTATTGAATCACACGTATATCAAGAGCCAAGCTCTGATACCTCTTGTTAGGATCGTGTATTGAACAAATACAAATTGATATACGTGTATACCGAATCAAATAGTGTGGAATCCTATTTGATTGGGGATCCAATGAGTGAGAATGCACGTAGAAACATTATGGATTGAATCTAAATGTTAAGAACGATTGGAATCGATCTAGTGCGATCTATGAACTTGGTACAGTTCTTAGAGGCTCTGGACGGCTAGGGTACGATCTAGTACGTAGGTATTCAAGTGTTATGTTTTTCCACGATTTAAGTGGTATTTAGGTTAGGGTTTCTTATTCGGGCAACTGAACCATTTGCATGGTTCAGTCGTGCGATTGAGTCATGCGGTTGATCCATTCGCATGACTAAGTGTTCAGTCGTGCGACTGAGTCAATCTCATGTTACAATCATGCGACTAATCCAGTCTCCTGGTTCATTCGTACGATTGGTTCATTAGCATGAAGTTGTTCACGTGTATGGTCTATTAGCATGGGCCAATCGCATGAGGACTTCATATGATTAAGTTTGAATATGTTTCACAATAATTAATTAAGTTAGTTCTATTCAAACAAACACAAACCTATATAATTAGTTCAATAAGTGTTATTACATACCACGCAATGAAGTATTCAACATTATAAGCACAACCACACATTGTATTTCATTAAGTACCCATTCAATTACATATGTGTAAGACAATAAAGACATTTTACATTAAGCTCAGAAACTAGGACACATGTCTCTACAGATTCGCAGAAAGAACTTAGTAGTTTCGTTGAAAGAACACTAATTTCGCTAGACGAACCTTGAACCCTTTCTCAACACGAAATCAATCAGAAATCATAAAAAACTCAATGAATTTGAGATCTGATGATTAAGAGAGCTTCCCCAACCAATAACCAGCAAAACTCAATCAATTTCCATGTCAAATACACACTATTTTGAACTGAAAATTGATGGAAACTTGATATTGAACTAAAACAACAAAAAACTCTACAAATCATGAGCACTAAGGCTCTGATACCATATTGTTGGTCCATTTGATCATATTACAATGAAAATGAAATGATGAATCGTTTTGTACGATTTCATATGCCCAAAACACATAGAATATTGACGCGGTTAGTACATCATGATCCAAGTCGGGTTATACCCAATAACAAGCTATACAAACACCAACAATTATTTATTTGTTGATAAGATCATACAATAAATATTGACACCTATTTAGTAAATTGGTTTTCTAAATATTGCCTTTGTGAAAGAACAATATTATTGGATAATTTGTTCATGAGATATTTATTTGATACATTATTTAAGTTGGTTAAATAATGTCAAATAAAAGTATGTCATGTTATAAAATTAAACTATGTTTTAATTTTGTAACTTAATATGCTTGGAAGTGTAGTTTTTATAAAACATTCAAAAGAGAGGGAAACCCTTTTGGGTTGAAAGTTTCGGCCGCCCTTTGGGCCATTAGGAGGATGTGTCTTGCTTCTTGTTCTTTGCAAGAGTTAACTCACATTATCACTCAACCCTCTTTGCTACACTCTCTCTCACACACACACAAAGGGCAACATTTCTCTCTTTGAAGACAGCAACATTTTCGGATTGAAGAAGCCAAAAACAAAGCTGAAAAATCGTTTTTCTTAGTTGTTTGGCTGATTTGGATTGCTCTTCTAAGGGGTTTTCTTGTGGTGTAAAGCTCCCTAACAAAGCAAGGTGTTTGGAAGAAGCTTGTGGGTATTACAACTTGAGGTTCTCTTCTTTGAGGGCTGCATAAACAATATCATCATCATCTTCATCTCATCCTTCTTTCATTCGTTTTTGAAGGCTGTAGAAAGGTAGTTATGGCAGCCCCTTGTGGCTGTCATATTATGTTGGTTTATGTTCACATAGCATGCTCATTCACATACAATGATCCTTTGATATTTGGGTTTGTTTTATACATTTATATGGTCACCTAAAGAACATGTTTTACAGCTTATAAGTAAGTTTATAATATTGTCTTTCCGCTGCGATTTTAGAATGTTTAAGAGGTTAAACTATGATCTTGTGTTCAAACAAACCCATCACGTTCAATATCAGACACACATACTAAACAAGATGAACAAGGATGATTGAAAAACAATAACAACTCTTTCAATATAAGACACTAAAGATCATAACATTCAATAACATCAAAGCACAATGATATTTCTGTGAATTTCCTGCTTAGAAAAGGTAACTTGCAACAAGGATCAACGATTAGGGTTTTGCAAGAATCCCCCCAATGATAATGATCAAAAACTATATATAGCAGTTTTAGTTTCGCAGACAGTTTCGCTCACAGCGAAACTGTTCTGCCGAAACAGTAGTTTCACCCGGCAGAAACAGTAGTTTCGCCAAGCGAAGTAATCAGCTAACTGTGAGTTTTGCTGGACTGCAAAAATACATAAATCTAATTACATATAAAAGGAAACTTACAAAAGACCTATTACAAGCAAAAGTAAACATTCTAATCTAAGGTGAGTCCAACCTATACATGATCTTCAGTGAGAGTCGTCAACATCAGACTCAAAATACATTTTAAAACCATATCAGAGTCTGCCTAGTTGTAAGCATAAAGGATGGTTATGACTCTAGTGGTTATGCTGAACAATTTACAGTGAATCATATTTTAGGTTTAGCATTGATTTCTAAAATGACCAAAGACTGGTCTGAAAACAATGATCTAAAAACAGATGAATCAAAAAATGAGATAGACTATGACTGGAATGATGAATTTGATCAAAGAAGGACACGAAAGAAGTTGCACTCATGGCAAAGTCTGAACAACCAAAGGTTGTAAACTCTACATATGACACTGAGTCTTCAAGTTCATACGCTGAAATTCCAATAGAAGTAAGAGAAAAAATGTGCACTAAAGCATGTTTTGAACAAGTTGAATATTATAGAACTTACTTGTTCAAAATATGTGACAAATTGAAGCAAGAAGAATTAATGCACAGAAAACTGAAAGATGATCATAAAGTTGTTGATAAAAAAATCATGTCAGTTCAAGCAAGTTGGAACAAAACTCTAAAAGAACTTGAATTTGTTCGGAAACAACTTAAAGAAATTACAAAAACACTTGAACAAAAAAATTGGCACATGCTACAACTCAAATTGACTTGGCCAAAGTAAAAATCTCAAAGACTATATTGAGCAACTGGTAAATAGAAGAAAGGATAAAGATAAAATAGAATTAGGTTTTACACATGAACCTATGCCTAAATCTATCTCTAACACTTACGAGAAAACTTCAATACTCATGACCATTCAATAGAAAAGAATTTCAAGAGACGAAAAAGATTGGTCAAGAAACTATTGAAAGTGAAATTGAGAAAATAAACATTCAAATATTCGAGGAGAAAGATTTAGAATAGATTAAGAATGGCCATACAATTAAAGTTAAATCTTATGAACCTAGACTAAAGAATAAAAAGCTATTTGTTCCAAAAGGTGAATGTGACATAGAGAATAGTCAAATTGATCAAGAGATTGAAAAAGCTAATGAGATCAATCTCAAAATGAAAGGAAAATGTCAAGAAAAGAAATGAGACACTTCATGTTCTTATGATTCAAGCTCAAATTAATTAACTCAAACCAAAGATTGTGAGAAAGAATCTTCTCAAGATTCAATTAAAACTCAAAGCACTAATAAGTCATCAAGTAATCAAAGAAGAAGAAAAGCATCTTCTAAAACTAAACAGTCTAACCAATCAATAAATCAAGTCAAATTAAACCTGTGAGGTTTATGTCAGTAGGAACCTTTAACATGAACACAATATCTGAAACAACATCAAAACCTAAGATCAAATCTAACTCTTATCTAAAAACAGGTTTAGGTCCTAAGTCTTTTGATGTTCAAAATAGATTTTTCTCTAAGGAGATAAAGAATTATGAGAGTGTTCAAAAGCAAATTCCTAAAATTCAAAAGACCAAACTCACACAACAAAAACAAAAGCTTAACTAGTATACTCCTAAATCTAGACAAGGATCTAATGTGGCCTCTACATCTATGGTTAAGCAAATTTTGTTTAGAAAACCACAAAAATACTGTGATATATGTGATATGTACAATCATAAGACATCTGAGTGTTATTCTAACAAATACTGTCACATATCTGATATGACAAATCGCACCACAACTAATCGTTATTTTAACAAATACTGTGCATCGTGTGATGAACGAAATCATAAAACAGAGGATTGTTTCTTCAGGAAGAACTCACCTAGAAAGGATTTTGATAATCAAGGATATGCTAATCCAAAGTTCCAAAGAAATCATTATAATGATTTCAAAATCTATCAAAAACACCTTATCTAGGTTTGAGACCATTAAGAGAACCAATTCAGATTATGATAATCAGTATAATGTCAGATCACAACAGTATAATCAAGGACATTTCATTCCACGCTCAGTGAGAATGAAAAATGAAACATATGATAAGAAAATACTTTTTTAATATTTCAAACAATGGTTAAAAATTTATTGATGATGATCTTGAGAACAAATTTAATGTTTTGAAAACAAACAAAGAAAAGATAATCAAACTGTTTCCAAAGAAGATTTGAAAATCATAAATTTCAAAAAAACCTCATGTAGACAAACTCCATTTCAAACAGTTTACTATCGTAGATAAATTTAGAAAGCCCAAGACCAATTCAGCTTGGGTTACTAACTTAACTTAATTGTCTTTGAATGCAGGTACGCCTGCAGAGACCAGTAAACATGGTATGTTGACAATGGGTGTAGCCAGCATATGACAGACAATCAAGCCATGCTTCAAGACTTTAAGATAAAAGATGGTACTCATGTAGCATTTGGTGGAGATGTAGGTGGAAAGATAACAAGTGAAGTAACAATATCTAATGGAATAATAAGTTTTGATAAAGTCAACTTTAGCGAACAGTTGAACTTTAATCTTTTAAGTGTTTCACAAATATGCGATAAATCATATTGTACTTTATTTGATGACTCTTTTTGTTATATTTTAAAGCCAGAATTTTAGATTAGCAAGGAGTTGGTTGTTGTTAAAGCTATTCGGGATAGAGATGTCTACAAACTAGACATGTCTCATGTTAGTCCTTCTACAGAAACAACTTGCCTTATTGCTCATGCATCAAATTATGAAAGCCAGCTTTGGCATAGACGTCTTGGTCATTCCAACTTCAAGAACATGAACAAACTTGTTGTAGGAATTCCTTCAATGAAGTTCACTACATCAACTTCTACAAAGCATGTTTGAAGGGAAAACAACATAGAGCATATTATAAGAGAAAACAAATAAATTCTAATTCAAAGCCTCTACAGATGTTACACATGGATCTATTTGGTCCTGTAAACATACAGAGCATCGGGAAGAAATCGTATTGTTTAGTCATCATCCATGATTATACACGATTTTCTTGGGTATTCATTTTTACATGCAAAATCTGAAGCAACTAAACTTTTAAAAGAGTTTATCACTAAAGTAGAAAATCAACTCGATCAAAAAGTCAAAATAATTAGATGTGATAATGGAACCGAATGTAAAAATGCAAATATTGATAGTTTCTATGCAGAAAAAGGAACAGCTCATAAGTTCAGTGCTCCTCGAACTCCATAACAAAACAGAGTTGCAGAAAGGAAAAACAAAACACTGATTGAAGCAGCTCGTGCAATGTTAGCTGATGCAATGATTCCTATCACCTTTTGGGATGAAGCCATATCAACTGCCTGTTTCATTCAGAATCGTACTCTATTGGTTAAAGACAAACAGAAAACTCATTATGAGTTAATGTTTGGCAGGAAACCCAACATAGATTTTCTTAAATATTTTGGAAGTCCTGTTTTGATTTTAAATTCAAATGACCATCTAGGCAAATTTTATTCAAAGTCTGATAATGGATTCTTTCTTGGATATTCGTCCGCTTCTAAAGCGTATAGAGTTTATAACTCTAAGACGATTGTTATCATTGAAACGTTCAATGTTAAATTCCTTGAAAACTCTTTTCCATTAGTTGTAAATGGTCCAAAGTGGTTATTTGATTTAGACTCATCATCAAACTCATTTCATTCTAATATGCTTGAATCTTCTTGTGTCAATAGGAATCAAGCAAGAGATCTTGGACCCTTTAGTGATGATTCCAATTCTGATGATATAGATGATTCAAGCCTAGACTATCCATTTTTCTCATTCGTGAGAGATCCTCTATACACTACAGAGCATCCTGATCAACAAAATACTGAGCATCATCAAGTTCCTGAAAATTATGATGTTTCTTAACCTATTCCTAATGATGGACTAGAAATTCTCCATTCTGAGTCTGGAACTTCATCTGTATCCGAAGATATACATGTTAATGACAAGTTTGATTATTTTATCAACTCACCAACTCAAGTTTCAAATTTCATTCCACATTCTTCAACTCTGTTGCACCAGCTCTCCGACCAAAACAAAACCAATATAGATGTAAATGTTCAACAAGATGAGATTCCAACAACTCGTATTCACAAGAAACATCCCATCTCTTAGATTATTGGTCCTTTGAATGAAAAAACAACAAGAAGCCACTTCGAATTAGCAAATATTTGATTGTACTTGTGTTTTCTTTCTCAAGTTGTCCCTAAAAACATTACTGAAGCATTGAAGGACAATAGTTGGATTGAAGCAATGCAAGAGGAATTACTACAATTTTGAAAACAGGAAGTGTTGAAACTAGTGGATTTGCCTGAAGGAGAGAATGCCATGGCACAAAATGGTTGTTCAGAAACAAATCAAATGAAATAGGAATAATTATTCGAAACAAAGCACTATTAGTAGCTCAAGGTTACACTTAGGAGGAAGGAATATATTATGATGAAGTGTTTGCTCCAGTTGCAAGACTAGAAACAATTCGTGCATTTCTCGGATATGATTCTTATATGAAATTCAAGGTGTATCGAATGGATGTTAAAGGTGCATTTTTGTATGGACCAATCACCAATAATATGTATGTTAAGCAACCTTAAGCTTTTGAAGATGCTGAATTCCTCATCGTGTGTACAAGCTCAACAAAGCTCTATATGGTCTACATCAAGCCCTAAGAATCTGGTATGAGACATTGTCCTAGCACTTAATCCAACCATGGATATACACTAGGGAAGATTTATCCTACTTTATTCATAAAGAAGGATGCATCTGATCTCCTTTGTGTGCAAGTGTATACGGATGATATCATTTTTCGATCAACCAGTCAAAAACTATGCTCAGAATTTGAAGAAATTATGAAATCACGATTCTAGATGAGTTCCATGGGAGAAATCAATTCCTTTCTTGGATTGCAAGTAAAACAATTTGCAGATGGCATTTTCATCAATTAAGAGAAGTTTGTTAATAAGCTATTGAAAAAATTTAAACTGCAAGATTGTTAATCCATCAGAACTCCAACTGACATGAACACCAAGATTGGATCCTTGATGTATTTAACATTATATAAATCTATGATCAAGGATCCATTCGAAAGGAAAATCTATAGATCAAACATTATATAAATCTATGATTGGATCCTTGATGTATTTAACTACATCTAGACCTAACATAATGTATGCTATTTCTCTGTGTGCCCGGTATTAATCAGACCCAAAGGAATCTCACCTTATTGCTATCAAACGAATATTTAGATATCTCAAAGGAAAACTAGCTCTATGGTTATGGTATCCTTATGAAGAAAACTTTGAGTTACATGGATATACTAATAGTGATTATGGGGGATGTAGTAAAGACAGAAAATCTACCACGGTTGGTTGTCAGTTTTTGGGTCCTAGATTAGACTCGTGGCAGTGTAAGAAACAGAAAAACGTCTCAGTCTCAACTACAGAAGCTGAGTACATTGCTACATCAACATGATGTTCTCATATCCTTTGGTTGCAAAATCAATTACTGGATTACGGATTCAATTTTCTTAAAACTCCTATTTACATCGATAACACTTTTGCTATGTTTATTACAGATAATCCTGTCCAACATTCTAAAATGAAACATATCGAAATTCAATATCATTTTCTCAAAGACAACTCTGAAAAAGGTTTAATCATTTTGATTTAGATATCAACTGAAAAACAGTTGGCTGATCTGTTTACCAAAGCTTTCTTACGAGGAAGGTTTGAGTATCTTGTTGAGTCAATTGGTCTTTGTAACTCCAGGATGATCAAACTTGAATCAAATCATAAAGAATTAGATCAAAATATGATAATCACAATCAAAACCCCTTTGATCTCCATTGATTGCAAATAATATTGTTTACAAGTAAATCCCTCAATCAATTGGTCATTCAACCATTAACCAACACTAATGACAATTAACCTATTTATAGTCTAGACTAATATTCACCAATTGCACTTAATCCCCTAGACTTAGGCTAATTAATACAAAATATATAAAGCACAAAAATGACTAAAAGCAAGATAAAATATATTTTGTTCACACAAAATATATTTATTACAATAAAACTCCTAGTCATTTAAATCATCAACGTCTCGTCTCGGTTCCTCATCTCCAACGTGTCGGGTTTGACCTTTGTTGAATTTGACCGTGACGTTGACTTTTGTTGACTTTCACTGTGTTGATAATATAGACTATCTTTTACAGCTCCAACAGTCTTATTAATCATGTTGAAAACTGATTTTTCTCTATCAAAATGATGATAACCCTCCCTCCTTTTCATAAACAAATCATGAGTAACACCGTCAAAGTAAACTGCCTGATTATGTATATTGTATGAGAAATGATAGTACGTCAGTTTTAATCAGTTGCATACTTCACTCGTTCATAAAGTCTGACGTAATCAGCTATGATTTGTAGGCAAGGTCATGTAATATACCGAAAAAGTAAATTCCTATGATTAAACAAAATCATCTATGCATTTGTGTGTGTTCATTTTAGTTTTAATGAGTGGTGTTGACTTATCTGATTAATTGCTTGTCAAGTCACAATCTCACACGTGGTGGTGATATGTATAACCATGAGATCTGTTTACCGCATCCGCTCACTTTACATTTATGAGTCATGATAGACTCGAGGTGACAACGTATCCTTTGTTGTAAGTCATTACAGACCTGGATATTCTCACCTGATGCATAAGATGCCATGTGCACAATCCTTTCAAAAGTCCAAAATGGATGCCCTATGATTCTTATGAATCATCTCTATCTATTTCTTTATGAAACAAATTCGGAGATTATCTAATGGCTTGTCCGTGGTGATTTTCTCAGAGATTATCAATTGGTTTAACAATGATTGACCTAAACATGAGATCTGGTTATGCATATATCTCAGGTTTTTAAGTTAAGTAAATTTCTTGCTGGCATACCTTGTTGGACCAAAAGAACCAATAAGCCAAGATCAGAAAACCTCTAGGTCCCACATGATATCACAACAACCGCTGAAGGCTTCATCAGCAGTTCGACAAGTGCTGAAGACTTCAACAGCAGAAGATCAAGTACTGAAGACTTCAACAGCTGAAGACTAAAGTGCTGAAGCTCAACAGCTGAAGAACACAAGTGCTGAAGCTGAAGACTAAAGTGTTGAAGTCCAACAGCTGAAGAACACAAGTGTTGAAGCTGAAGACCAAAGTATTGAAGGTCAACAGCTGAAGAATACAAGTGCTGAAGCTGAAGACCAAAGTACTAAAGTTCAACAGCTCAAGAGTCCATAAGTGCTGAAGATCAACAACTGATGTACAAAGTCTGAAGACAAAGACTGAAGACATTAGCTGATGACATCTACTGAAGTCATCAGCTGATGAAACGTCTGAAGTTCAAGTCTGAAGACCAAGTGCTGAAGTTTCAGTAGTTTGTCACAACAGCTGAAGAGTACTTCTTCAGTAGTTGTGTTTATCAGTAGTTTTATGTTTTTACTTTCAGTAGTTTTGTAAAACGACTGAAGAGATTGTTCTTTAGTCGTTGTAGTTTCAGTAGTTCTTATAAGTAGTTTTGTAATAAGTAAACACTTAGCTTTTTGTAAGAAGATGTCAGCTGCTTGACATCTTCAGTAGTTTTAGTGTTTCAGTGGTTTGTTAAATAACGGTTAGATGTCACTATCAAGTGACATCAGCCTACGTCATCTTTCCTTATATAAGGAAGAATGACCTAAATTGTAATTTTGCGAAAGCCATGCCAAAGCGTGTGATTGAATGAAATATTCCTTTTGCAGAAACTTTCTCTCTCTATAACTAATTCTGTTCATTACTATATCTTTGGTATTCTTGTTCGAATTGTGCTAGTTGGTACTCTATTCCGCTGCTGAAATCATTCGAATCGATCAAACTAGATGTTGAGATCCTATCAAATGGTATCAGAGCAGGTTAATCATTGATCGATCTAACAATTGATCATTTGCTCTAAGTTGGATCGAACTAGGAAATTCGCACGAATCTGTTATAGGGATTGAAGTTCTGTCGCTTTTGGCTATTTTAATTGAGGTTCTTAGTGGTTTTGAGCTAAATTTGTTTTGCTTATCTTGAATTTGTCTGAATTTTCGAAAATGACTACACCTTCTAATGATCCACACAATACTGGTTCCTCAACCAAGCCTCCGATGCTGGTTAGGAATGAGTATAACATTTGGCAACGAAGAATGCTCCATCACCTGTCTGTCAATAGTTCAGGTTGTTGGACATCCATGGTACATGGACCACATAAGCCATTGGTGAATCATCCGGAAACAAATCAGTTGATTCCGAAGAAGAAGGAACAATACTCTGATGAGAACAGAGTAAGAAACAAACATCTGTTGCTACATCCACTGCTGAAGCCGAGTACATTGCTGCTGCAAGTTGTACATCCCAAGTACTCTGGCTTCAGAATCAACTTTTGGAGTATGGCATTACAGAGACTAAGACTCCGTTATTAATGGATAGTGCTTTAGCTCTTTGCATTGTCGAAAATCTAGTCCAACACTCTAGGACCAAACATATAGAAATTAGACATCATTTTATAAGAGATTGTTTTGAAAAGGGTCTAATTAATCCTATGTTTGTGCCTAGTGCTGATGAGCTTGCAGACATTTTTACTAAGCCTTTGGATAGTTCAACTTCCATAACCTGGTGTTAAGGCTTGGTATGCTGCAGCTAGAATAAGTGACAACTACTGATGATCTCAGTAATTACTGATGATCATTGGTAACCATGTCACATATAAGTACTGATGAGTTCTTTTACCCTCAGTAGTTTTTATAACTACTGAAGGCTAAATGCCTCACAAGTACTGAAGTACTTTATCTGTTCTAAACAACTGACGTAGTTACAACTATTGATGTAGTTATAACTATTGATGTAGTTACAACTACTGAAATCAGTAAAAACAGATAAGTACAGACGTCCTATGAAACACCTGAAAAGCAGATGAAAAGTCTGATGAGTAAGTGTTGAGGACAGTATGAAACAACTGAAAAGCTAAGAATTGACGAAAACAGCTGATGAGTAATTTCTCTTTAGTTGTTTCTACAACTGCTGTTTCTAAACAACTGAAGCAAGACCACAGTCTTCAGTAGTTTCACAACTACTGATAACTAATACCAAGTCTTCAGTTGTTTACAACAACTGATGGAAAAACCACTGTCTTCAGTAGTTTTACAACTACTGATGACAAACACCAAGTCCTCAGTTGTTTACATCATATGAAGTCAAAACCACGACCTTCAGTAGTTTCATAAATACTGATGGTTAACACCAAGACTTTAGTTGTTTCAACGTCTGATGGTCAAAACCAAGTCTTCAGTTGTTTTATAACACCTGATGACAACACCACCACTGTCAGTCATTTTAAACCTCTGAAGGTTAATACAACGTCATCAGTAGTTTCAAACAGCTGATGACCACACCAAAACCTTCAGTAGTTTTCTTTCAGCCTTTTCCTATCCCAACCCTATAAATACCCGTCTTCTTCTCAAACGTTCCATTAGCCGTTCTTCTGACCTTCATACTTTCAAAAATGGCAACCATGAGTCTAAAACCAGACATAATTGCGTCGCCTACCTCACGAAATCGGCCTTCTGGACAAAGTTTGATCACGCCATAGACCTAATGGCTGATTCTCAGTATAGTACTGCTCTGCTCTTAAACCCGACCATCTACCCAGAGTCACTAAGTCAGTTTTGGTCCAATGCCTACGTTCACACTGATGTGCCTTCCGGCCAAATTTCTGTTCGGTCATTGGTCAACCAAAAACAAGTAGAGGTTACACCTGATAGCATTCGTCGAGTGCTAAATTTACAAGATGCTACTGCTGTGACTGAGTACCCGAAAGGCACAACTGATATGTCCTTCATCAACAATGGCTACGACGGAAATCTTCGAGCTGCTACCATACTGAAGAAGAACTTCCCTGATGCTGAAAGATTGATATTTCATATGGTGAATGTTTGCTTAGCCTCAAAGACATCCTCATGGGATCAAATGTCTTCCCGGTGGCAACAGGTATTATATTCAATTCTAGAACACCAACCTTTAAATTTTTCACAAATTGTGTTTCTAGAAATCAAAGATCTGGCACAGAAACCTGTGGGACACAGATGGCTATTATATCCCAGGTTTCTGATGGCCACAATTTTAAATGAATTACAAACTGATGGCCTTGGAGTCCCTGCACCAGCTGTTCTAGCTGAGGTATACTCCAGGCATAACTCCGACCAATCTCTCAAAGAAGCTGCCCGTTTGCTCAAACCCAAGCAAAAGGAACCCACAGCTTCAACTGCCAGATCCAAAGTCCCCACCAAGCCAAAATCCAAACCCAAACAAGCTAATCAGGGAGATGAGTCCCCTGATGATGCTCCTGTACCACCCAAACAGGATAAACCTACTGGTTCAAACCCTCCAGTAGTGTTAAAGACTCAACCAGCAACAGCCGCACAGGTATCCTCTCAAAAGGATCCTATTGCAACCACTTCAGGGGAAACCACATTACTGAGACCTCTCTCACTTGAGGAGGTTATCATTGAAGAGCATCCCTCTCCTCGGATGCAATCAGCTTCTATCCCCTCTCCATATGCAAATGCCCCTCAAAGCCCAACCGTTATAATTGCCAATATGCTGACTCAGCTGCATGCCTCTCCTCCTCCCCTACAACCACCAACAAAGGGGAGAACAACAACAATTGAGGAAGAGGATACACATGCTTCTGACAACCCACAGCAGCGGGGTTTAAATGTTCTATCTCCTGGTGTGGATATGGAGATCAGAACATCTGGTGAGGCTACCACCTCTTCTGAATCAGCATATGATCAGACTGAGGTTGGTAACACAACTAAGACCTCACTAGAGGCAACAACTGATGAAGGACAAAGTCCTGAGGCTGGAAGTCCCCAGTTCCAAGACAAAGGGGCACATGCTACATCTGGTCTACACCCAGTGCATGTACATCCTGCTACAAGCAAGAGGTCAGGTGATTCAGCATCTGCTAATGATGACCTGGGCTTCTTTTATGATGTTCTTGCCCAGAACATAATCCTAGAGGAGGAGGTCAGTAGGCTGCAAAAACTACTTGACCAACTCTCTCAGGGAGAAAGACCATCTGCCACCATATCAACCCAACAGATGGCACCTTCCTCTGAAGGTCACCTAAACACACAGCCACTCAAAGAATCTCAGCCACCTGCCTCTGTTTCTGGCACCATTTCTCAGGATCAAAACCCCCTTGAGCAAATGGATGCTATCCCTCAAAATCCCCTATCTCTCATCACACCGCACATAACTGAACTTGTCATTAAAACAGTTAATGAGAGACTTTCTTCTGTCTTACAACCTATGGTGGAGGATGTACTGAGCCAAAAGCTTCTGCTGATCAAACCTTTAAAACCAATGCACCCAAAAAGGGGGAGAGTTCAACAGTGAAAGCTAAAAGAAAGAGGATGGAGAAGGAGAAAGAGAAAGAGAAGGATAAAGAAGTGGAAAAGAGAAGGACTGTGTGTATGAGGCCGAGAAAGAGAAGGAGAATGTGACTGAGATGGGAGCTGAAATTGAAAAAGTACGTGAAAGTCAAAAGGATTTTCATGTCACATATAAGAAAAAGAAAAGTGCTGAAAAAGAGAAAAACTTGAATGAAATGGTTAAAGAGGCTGAAGCTGAACACAGCAGATCAATGGACAATATCATTGATCAGCTGTTTAGGCAAGGTTTCAATACTGAAAAGCTAGACTCTAACATAAGAAGATTAGAGATCGAAGAGATTCAACAAAGATGGGCCAGCTACAGTACAATGGATAGAGAAAGACTTGAGATCATGATCATATTTATCAGCAAATACCTTGGGAGATCATTGATCGAAATAAAATCATGGACCAGGGACAGCATCTTGGCCATAACCTCCAAGATTTGTTCGTCTCAGGCATATACTAAGGGATTAGTAATAGAAGCTTTGAATGAAGCAGGAACAGGGAGTAGGACTGAGCTAGCCAAACACTCAAAAGCCACACTCACCTCCAAATTGCTAACTCAGCCTGTCAACATTCCCTCTCCAAAACAACCACAACCACAACCCATAAAACCAACTCCCTTACCCTCAAAACCAACAGCCGATGATGCACCTAAGCAGAAGAAGAGAAAGGTGTTGAGGCTGGAAGAAGAAGAAGATGATGATGAAGACAGGCAGCCGATCTCAGTGTTCTACAGTTGCCTAAGGCCAAAGTCTCTCTTGCAATAAACCTGAGCAACAAAGAGATGCAATCAAAGTGAAATTGGAAGAAGAAGAACAACACAGATTGCATGATGAAGAGTTATTGAGGAGAGTAGATAAAGCATATGCAGCCACTTCCTCCATCATTAATATGAAAAAAACAAGCTCAGAGGATTTTACTCTTAGACATACTTTTCAGTATGTGAAAGAAAGAGTAAGAATTTGGCCTGATCCCAGGGTGGCTCATAGAATACGAAAGAAAAATATCCGTCAGAGATACAATGGGCAAGTGAAAAAGATTGTAGATGAAGTGATCTCCTTAGCCCTTGTAGTCTCACCCTAGGAAATCCTGGAAGATTTCAAAAAGGCCTACACCTCAAACATGCCCCCACAAAAGATGCTGGAGAACAGAATGATCAAAAAGGTGCTGGTATATAAGAGGCTGAATGAGATCAGAAAGAATGAGTTCACCTTGTTGTTAGAAGGTCATCATCCTCATGAATTTGCTTACAGACAGATTACAACAGTGGTACTCAAAATGGAAAACAGGTCAAATTCCTGTCTGAGTACTATGGGCCAGAAGGATTCTTCGATGGTGAGGCAGAGGAGCTCGCCATGGAGGAACAAATTGTATTTTTGGAGGCCTACACCAGGGAATCCTACAGGCTCATAGTTGGGAAGTGAGTCTCATGGATGGGGGAACAGCTCAGTGTCCAATTCCCCAATACAGAGCTCCATCCATACATTGCCAACCAAATCATCAGAGACTCATTCCGAGGCCAGTGCTTATATGGGTCATCTTCTCAACTGATCAAGAAGGAAAAAGACCAACCATTCTGCCAACAATAAGTGGGAAAATAAATCAATTAGAGGTTTTGGCTGCATTGGTTCAGGGGGAGTTTGTTGGACCAAAAGAACCAATGAGCCAAGATCAGAAAACCTCTAAGTCCCACATGATATCACAAAATGCTGAAGGCTTCATCAGCAGTTCGACAAGTGCTGAAGACTCAACAGCAGAAGATCAAGTACTGAAGACTTCAACAGCTGAAGACTAAAGTGCTGAAGCTCAACAGCTGAAGAACACAAGTGTTAAAGCTGAAGACTAAAGTGCTGAAGTCCAACAGCTGAAGAACACAAGTGCTGAAGCTGAAGACCAAAGTATTGAAGGTCAACAGCTGAAGAATACAAGTGCTGAAGCTGAAGACCAAAGTACTAAAGTTCAACAGCTCAAGAGTCCATAAGTGCTGAAGATCAACAACTGATGTACAAAGTCTGAAGACAAAGACTGAAGACATTAGCTGATGACATCTACTGAAGTCATCAGCTGATGAAACGTCTGAAGTTCAAGTCTGAAGACCAAGTGCTGAAGTTTCAGTAGTTTGTCATAACAGCTGAAGAGTACTTCTTCAGTAGTTGTGTTTATCAGTAGTTTTATGTTTTTACTTTCAGTAGTTTTGTAAAACGACTGAAGAGCTTGTTCTTCAGTCGTTGTAGTTTCAGTATTTTCTTATAAGTAGTTATGTAATAAGTAAACACTTAGCTTCTTGTAAGAAGATGTCAGCTGCTTGACATCTTCAGTAGTTTTAGTGTTTCAGTAGTTTGTTAAATAACGGTTAGATGTCACTATCAAGTGACATCAGCCTACGTCATCTTTCCTTATATAAGGAAGAATGACCTAAATTGTAATTTTGCGAAAGCCATGCCAAAGCGTGTGATTGAATGAAATATTCCTTTTGCATAAACTTTCTCTCTCTATAACTAATTCTGTTCATTGCTATATCTTTGGTATTCTTGTTCGAATTGTGCTAGTTGGTACTCTATTCCGCTGCTGAAATCATTCGAATCGATCAAACTAGATGCTGAGATCCTATCATACCTTGATGAGGGTCGGACTCTCTAAGTCTAAGTGTGAATTACATAATGTCATATCTAATCCAACCTTAATAAATCCAAGAATTGAAAAAGTAAGTGTACTGATTCTTTTCCCAAAGCAGTCATTGTCTGTCCTTAGATTTTGTGTCTCATTTACTATGAAAACACTAACCTGGAACACACTTGATCAGGATTTAATTATTTTCTATGACTATCCACAATTTCTTTATTTCAATGTGCTAATTATTAACTAATATGATCTCAGTGCAGGCTTGTGATTCAATGTGTAGAATTTTATTCAGCTTTATTTTGATTTTTGCATGATTTTCTGTGTGTAGGCATGTTAATAATGACTGGGTTTTCTTAAATCTTCCACTTCTATAAACTTCTAAGTTTGTAAACTTAAAAGTTTAGGGGTAGTAAAGATGAAAAAGAGAATATCAAAATAAATGTTTAGACAAAAAAGGGTGAAGCCAAAATATGTGTTTGATATGATTAAAAATGAACCTAAAAACAATAATTTTCAAATTGTTTAAAATATGGAAAAGATTCTTGCAAAGAATTGAGAATGTTTTGTATTTTTTTATGAAATTTTTGAGACTAAAATGACGGGAAATTAATTAAAATTAAAAAGGTCAAAAAGTCAAAATTTTGGTCAAATAAGTCAAGTCTTAGTCATCATTCAAAAGTTTGATCAAAGTATGAAACTTTTTATGAAGAACAGTGAAATCGGTCAAAACTAGGGTTTGAATGAATTTTTTGTGAAAAAAATATCAAGTGTTAGACATATGGATGTCTCATGCGCCTAAACAGTGTACATAAGTCTAAGTTTAGACGCATGATAAATTTTCAGTTTTATGATAAAGTGTAGGCGTTTAATTCTAGCTCATGCGCCTAAACAGTGCTTATGCGCCTAAACAATGCTCATGTGCGTGTACAGTGCAAATGCACCTATGTACTTAAACAAAATTTGACCAAGTGTAACTCATGTGTCTAGGTCTCATACGCTTGAACAGGGGTAATACGCCTGTATAGTGCTAATGCACCTAAACCTCATGCGTGTGAACAGTGGCCATGCAGCTACACAATTGCAATACACCCAAGGGTTTTTCACACTTGCATAAATTCAACACTTGATCAAATTACTTTCATTCAAAATTTTCTACTCTCATATTCTCTGTTCTTACTTTCACTCACTCAACGCACATAATACTCATTGTTTACACTGATTTTCTGAGATAGTTGTCATTGTAAGGTAAAATTAGTAATTGTAAACAAGTTATTGAGATTATTTCATCAAATTAATGTTCTTAATCATCATATTCATTTGGGCATTTGAACCCTATTCAAGCGTTCGAACCCTAAGAACTTGAATAAATCTGAAATTGATACTTGAATGTGATTGAATGTTCAAAATTGAATATGATATTGTTGTTTAGACTTGTTTTTGACTTTTTTAACATCATCAAATCTGAATTTCATCACAAAATTGTTGGATGATTCATGTGTTCATCAGTGTAAAACAATAAAAAAATTGTATAGAACTGAATCCACAAATCAAATTTTCAAATAAATTGTGCTTGTTAATCATTAAAACTCAACCAATGCTTTTAAGTCATCAAGAAACAATTAATTAATGGATTATATCTTTTAAAATTTGATTCATTAATAAAACAGTAGGTGTTAAACACTTATAAATAAAAAAATCATGATCAAATTTTAAAATATAAATTTTGTTAAGTAAAATTTAAAACTAATGAAGGATTTATAACTTGCTACATGTTTGTTAAAAACCCCATAAGATTGGTTGATTTTTATTCAAAACTTTGAGAAATTAAGTGTTTAAAACACCTCAAATATTTTCAAAAGTGTTTGTGTATAAAATTGACAATTTATCTTGAGTGTTACATTAATTCAATGCCTTCTTACTAATAATTATTTCTTTGTGATTGACAAATGGCTGAATTAAAGTTTGAGTCTAAGCATAATGGTGTTGGTTTTCTAGATGAAGATGTTAGAGAAGCAACTGGTTATGAAGAGATGATTAGATTCATTTTGAGGACTAGTATGTATTTGGCATGTGTGTATGCCCAGCTATTAATGGTAGACTGATAAAGAAGTTCTGGAGAACAGTTAAGGTGGAAGAGATGATAAAGGACATAAAGTTCATAGAGGTTTTATGTCTAATGATAGAATGATAGAGGTCTTTAAGCAGTCAAACAGAGTTGCTCTTAGACTAGGAACGAATGAACCTCAAGATCCAGTTGAATACACATTTAATGAATGTAGAGAGGTGTTCATGTTGATGGGTCATCTAGATAACTTCCATAAGAAACAATTCTTTAGGGCAAGGGTATCTAATCATTGGATGTTAGTGTGCTACATATTCCAACATTGCATGTCCAAGAGAAGTGTTGGATGGAATTCATTCCCAATGGACATTGCTTCTGCTATCATTGCTTTAGCTACTAACATGAGATTCAACATGGCTAAATGGATCATGAATGGATTCATTTTCAATTTATAAAAGGGAAAGCAACAAGTATCTGATGTATCCAAGATTTCTTCAATTAATCATAATTGTAGAACATCCACATATGTATGTAGATGGTGTAGCAAGTGATAGACTTGAGCTTGAACATATGTCTGAGATTGCTTATAAAAGATTGGCTGTCATAACTAGAGCTCAAAATGTGCATCTATTTGAATACTTGAGGAATATTGCAAATGATGAGGTTGATATTCATCAAAAACATTTTCATTTGATTAAAGGAGAACCTGTGGATCCAAATGATTTGATTGAAGATGTATTTGAAGAAGTAGTCAAATAAGAAGAAGATGCTAAGAATGTAGAAGAACAAGATAATGATGATAGTTCTTCAGATGATGATGATAGTGATGATGGAGATAATCAAGGAGGTGATAATAGAGAAAATGAAGAAGGAGTTGATCAGGAAATGGACAGTGAAGAAACTATATCTGATCAAAGAAATGAAACCGTTGGTAATGATGGAGATGGTAATGATATGAATGATGAAGAAAAGAGAGAATGGTAATGATATGATTGAAGAAGCTGATGATGCTAATATAGATCAAAATCAAACATTTGATTTTGAGTTTATAGATGCTCTGCTATGTTATCTGTGCCCATTAAACAGAATGTAAGTTTTGGTGTAAAATCTCCAATTCAAATTCAAGAACAACACAGATTTCCAAACCAATCCTAAGATGGTTCTATGAATTCCACAGATTTTCACTTGAAATTGGTTAAAAATGAAGATGATTGGGATAATGATATGATTAGTTTATATGGAGTATTTGAGTTGAAACTGTTGGGACCAGGTATTTGCACGAAATACCTAGTGATTAGCGTGTAAACCAGATCAAATAACGCGGAGTCCTATTTGATTGGCGATCCAATTAGTGAGAACACACGAAGAATCAATAAAGAATTGAAACTAATGTTAGAAATCGATTGGAAATCGATCTAATGTGTTCGATGAACTTGGAGAACGAATTGGAAAACTTCTGGACTGCTAGGGTACGTCTGGATTCGTAATAGAATGAATGCCTCTCTTTTCTTTCACGAATTGGATTGTATTTATAGGTTACTATTGTTCATTCGGGCGACTGGACCATTCGCATGGTTCAGTCGTGCGATTGAACCATGCAGTTGATTCATCCGCACGACTGAGTGTTCAGTCGTGCGACTAAGTCATTCGTATGAAGTTATTCATGCGTATGGTCCATTCGCATGGGCCATTCGCATGAGAGCTTCATTTTGTTAAGTTTGAATGTATTAATTAATATAACATTATGTGTAACAATTCAAACAACCACAAACCTAATTAACCAATTCAACATCAACTCATTAATGAAATATTAAACATTATAAATAACAAACAAACAATATCATTTCATTAATCATTCCAAGCATTACCTCAGTATCAGGCAAACAAGATCTATTACATTCATATCATGATCTAGGGACATACATGTATCAACAAACTCCCCCTTGGACCTAGATCTCTCTAATGTCTTGTTTTCTGCATCACCTCCTCATATTTCTTGTACTTGTCCTCTTTTGTGACTCCCGCGTGAATCTCAAACACGAAGCAGAGTCTTATGACATTTTGGAACTAAAGGGCTTGTACAATATCTTGCGTATCATAGAATAGTGGCCACTTGTATAGCGTGTAGACATCATTTGCTGACAAATTTGTAAGCCAAATTGGGTCGAATACCCTGATCGTATCCATTTGGCCCTCTTTGTTTAGAACTATGACCGCTTCTGCTGTTCTCCAATCATAGTACCACCACTTAAAGTGTGGAGTGAAGTCTGTGGCATTTCCCAGAGTGGGATTCTTGACATTGTGCGCGGAGGATTCCACTTCAACACTATCTTCGGCTTTCTAGTAATGGCATCAATCTCAGACCTTCTGATATACCTTGTAGGGTGGGGTCTGAAATTAACCCACCTAGTGTGGTACTCCTTCTTTAGGGCAGCCTCGAACCAGCCTTACATCTTCCTCGGGTCAGCATACAAAAGCTTTAGTTTGGCGAGCTGGTTGAGCTCAAAACCTGGTAGAGTCTTCAGATCATGGGGAATCTGAAGTACTCTATGCCGTTTTCCCTCTTAACTACATATATGTTAAGATCCTCCAAATACGCCCATGCTATGATCCTAACAGTCACCTTATGATGTTTCTTGACTCTGTAGAGTTTGGTGTAGGCATCTTATTTTGGTGCAGCACGTTGGGCTCTAACTTGTTCAAAACACGCAGCTCACTCAGCCTTTTGGACATCAACATCATCAATTGAGGCTTGGGCCGTTTCCTCTACTTTCTCCGACTCTTTCTCCATCTTGTCTAACACCTCAAAAGTATCGTTGACGAGGGATTCACCCAGATTGGGAACCACATTTCCCTCATTGTCAGCGTACTGGGAGTAATGCTCGGCAGTGACATCTTCAATCTCGATTTCATCAACATTGTTGAGCTCGTCATCACTGGTCGAGTTACATGTCAGAGCATCCTTCACTATCTCGTCTGGATTGAGCTTGAAAATCTCTGCGGGTTTCTCGTTTGATAGGTCGTGAATTATTTCCCCTTCTTCAGGGGTATAACTCACCGACCTCCTTACGATCCCTTGCAGATCAAGAATCATTGTTAGCTGAGTCTTGACCTGGTGAAGGGGAGCAACATCAAAACATCCCTTTGGTAATTTGGATCTGTTTGATTTACACATTCAACATATCAACCATTAGTAATTAATCAAAACTGAAATGCATTAACTTAATTTAAACATTAAGTACATATGTTTCAATACACGATTCAAATACAAAAGTAATTAAATACATAAACATCTAATCTTTACTTTCGTCCTGTATCATCGTCTCTTCACTTAGTGGAGCAGAGGAAGAACCTGGTTGGTCTTGTATGTTCTTGGACCTCCTTTCTTGACCTGAAGCAGAGGCCGAATGCAGCTGCATCTCCTCCTGCTGTATCATCATCATCAACCTTCTCCTTTGTCCTTTCTTCTTCTGTCCCCTCCTCCTCTTCTGTCTCATCCTCATCGTCCTCATCATCAACTTCATCATCATCATCTCCGTCTTTTTCTTTGATCTTCAAGGGCTCCTCCTTAGATCCCTTTAGCTTTAACATAAGCGTCTTCTTTGCCTTCTCCAACTCCTCTATCTTCTTGTTTGATGTGACAATATGTGCTTGGAGTTGGGCTAGTCATGGCTCTGAGCAGCCATCTATTGGGCCTGCTCCTTTATCACTCGAGCCTGCTCTTCTATCTGGTGAGACTGAGCAGCAGTAAGATCAGCAAGCTGGCGGATCTGAGCCGCCTTCTCCTCATCTGCTGCTAATAGGCGCCTCACCATCCTGTGAGTGCAGACAACTGTTCCTCTACCCCAATTGGAAGTAGAGGTGATACATATGTATGAGATGGATGGGCTGAGGATCCAGCTTGGTGGGTAGCGGTGTGGTGGTGGTGGCTGTAGTGAAGATGGGTCTGTGAAATGGTGGAGGTGAGGTGGGAGTGAAAGATATGGTGGTAGATGGAATCTGTACAGTGGTGGGAGGTGTGGTGGCGGTAGTAGTAGCTGTGGTGGCTGTGGCTGTGGAAGTGGTTGTGGGGGGTGGCAGATGTGGTTGTGGAGGTAACGAAGGTGAGACGTCTTTTCTTCTTCTTCTGACCATGGGGTTGAGCCATCCTTTTCCTCCTCGTTCCCGTTGAGGTGGATGCTCCCCCTACAACCCTGCTAGCTGACTCCGGTGCATAACTCGGATCAGTGGCTGTCTGTCCTGAGTCTCTTGGACGTTCACCAACCGCCCTTAGCCCATGTTCTGTGGGAACAACCTTGCTTCTCACAGTACATGTCAAGGGCTCATCTTCAGACTCCTTTTCCCTCTCATCAGGAAAAAAATCCTGATGGAAACAGCAGACTCAGTTTCATCGTGGTGGATGGTGGAGATGGTATATCAGTGGTAGTGGCCCTAGATGGCATGGGGCCAGTATCTACACCATTACCACTGTCGTCATCATCGTCGTCATCAACTGGTAGACCAATAGGCTCAGAATCAGAGTCACTGTCATCATGATGCCATTTTCGTCTCCCCGGTGCCACATATTTCTCGTTTGCCAAATGGCCAATCAACCTCTTCACTTGGGGCTTCACTTGTTTGCCCCTATACACCCTCATCCGACCCAAGGTCGTGTCATCCATAATTTCCAAAGTAACTGCATCATGACTCTCCTTTTGGAGAAGTGGCAGCTTTTCGTTGAAGATTAGCTGTAGAAACCTGGGGTACATACAAATCCTTCCTTCCCTTTTGCTTCCAGGTTCTCTACCAAATAGGAAAAGATTATACTCGAAAAGCTGAAAGGGGGGTTCAGCACCAGTGCCACGAAGGCATTTTGAATCTGATCTGATAGATCATCGAACCCACCCCTCCTCGAAGCAATGCACTTTAGGATCACATGCACCAAGTATTTGTACGGGGGCACAGGTTGCCCTTATTGAGCACACCCGACTTTATGTCCCCCGCGTACTTGATTCTGAGGAAGCAGCCTCTCACAGCCAGTGGATGTAATTTGGTGCGGTGATTCGTATCGTCCCCAAATTCAAGAACTCTCTGGAAATCAGCAGCAGTAACCTCGATATCATGACCCAGAATGGAGCTCCGTATACTGTACGGCTCACGAGAGCGATCAACTGAGGCATTCCCCAAAATGCCTGTGTAATGACCTGTAGGGCGTGCAAGGTGTAGATATAGCCTTATGTATCCGGGAGCGTCTAAGGAAGGCTATAATCTCTGTGAACTCGGCCCCGTTCCGAGTAGTATGATCCAAGTAAGCACATATGTTGTGCTTTGGATTAATGGACCATCTATCAGCCATTTTTCTCAAACACAAGACACAGAATCATTAGTACATAATACATCAAAATTCAGTTCTAAGTGTAATGTTTAAATTTATTCTGATTTATTCGTGCGAATGAATTATGCGACTGGAGTCAGTCGTTTGTTCTTTCGTACGACTGAGCTTGTTCGGGTGAATGAGACATGCGACTGAGTTCAATCTGCTGACTGAGTCTGCGATTAGTTCAGTCGGCCGACTAAACTCATTCGCATGGTTCATTCGGCCGATTGACCCAATCACAAGATTCACTCGTGCGATTGGAGTTCATCCGGACGACAAGTCGCTTGTCCCACTCTTCAGTCGCCTGTGGTTCGAATCTTGACCAATTCAAGTAATTTAACTTGGTTTAATGGTCCATTAGACTCGCCATCTTGTCACTAATAACCTATTAAACTTAATTTTAGCATTTTGCTTAGTTTATGTAGGTTATTAGGGCATTTTTCAATTGGTTCTTGTTTTATTCGAATATCACATATTTGGATTCAAGATCTTCTGATTTCGGTAAGATTTAACTGCAATGTACCTGTATAATCGTCAATCGAACGTCAGAAGATCAACAGCAATGTGAACACAAGATCTCTAGAAATTTTGGCAGAGTAACGGGAAGAAATGCGATTTGGGTGCGATTGGAGTGATGAGTAAAACGCGATCGACTGAGGCCCTTTACATACTGAACCTAAGTTCAATCGGCCGACTGGCCTCATTCGCTCAGTTCATTTGGGCGACTGAGGTTCAGTCGTGCGATTGGCCCAGTCAGTCGCTTTCAGTTGGCCGACTGAGTCTCAGTCGGTCGACTGACTCATTCGTGCCCTTTCATTCGCACCCTTAGTTAACCGACTGAGTCTCAGTCGGTCGACTGACTCATTCACACCCTGTCATTCGGTCGAATGGATCATTCTTATACGCCATTTGGGTGAATGACTAAATTTCATGTCCAGTCGTGCGAATGGGATCCATTCGCATACTTCGTCCATATTCATGGTCCAATCTGGCGAATGGGTCACACTTAGTAAATTTTCTGCCATTTTGAACATTTTACTTTTAAGACCCTTTTAACTTTTGAAATAAACATTATGAGTTTTTGATCATCTCACACATCATCATTTTAACCAATTAGTCACCTCAGACATGACTCTTTTAACTTGAAAATTCATGTGGTCATCTCAGACATGACCCTTTTAGTGAGTTGATCCCTTATCGATTTTTATGATGTAGTCCGGCAAACAAACAAAACTAAAGGACTAAGTGAATAAATAAAACTAAACTAACATACAAAAAATAAAAACTTGTTTTTGGCTTTTTGTGAGGGATAAATCCTAAGATGGAAGTCTACGGGATTTGGTTCCGGAATAGGCAGCTTCAACTTAGATTGACAACACTGGACCAATTCAATTTTGGAATCATACAGGCAAGTCAAATCATTTGGGACTTGTTATCAAAATCTTTGATGCTCTATTCTTGGTTTTCATCCAGAGTCGTAGCAACTTTTAGGAAATCATACTGGAACTATTAGATTACCACATTGATTTGAACTTTCAAGAATTGCAGCCACAATGATTGTCAATATGTTTGTCCTCTTAAATCCATACACAGACTTTTGACACAGACTGGTGATAATTTAGTTTAATTATTTCAACTAACATTTGTGGATCCCACACTTATATGGTAATCAACATTCCTCATGAGCTTTTGAGCGGTCTACGGATATTTTTACAAGAAGATACTATTCCTAGAGCTTCAAAGAGAAGCCAATCCTCAGGTCAGTGCCATCGCACAGCAGAGAGGCGGCAAACACAATGAATTCTAGAATATCTAGGTTATGCTTATCCTCAGGTCAGTGCCATCGCACAACAGAGAGGCAAAACCTATCTCCTTGTTAGAGCAGCTTAATTTTATTTTGCACAAAATGCACCAACAACATAAGTCATTAGCTTGATAGCATTTTTCTTTCATTTTTTCATGCTTTGCTCTATTTAGGTCATCGCACACATTGTGGCATTTACATGCTCATTACCCCTTATTGGAATATTGTTGATTGTGTTAACCAGTGATAAGATGGAAGCCCACTGTCAGTTGAACAACTTAGTTTGATCTTGAGATCACCAGTTAGGTCTAATCATCTATTGTGTTGAATCTACCGACATATCAATTGTGATCAGGAACCTCTAGGTCTATTCTCGTTGTGTTACCTTAGGAGTTACCAGTTTTTCTATCATCTTCCCTTTTTATATTGCTTAGACTACACAGACTTATACTTTGAATTTTTGCATCATTTCTGAATTAAATTTTAAAGTCCCTCTTGATTTGTTCCTGTGTACTATCATATTCCAAAGGGTTGAATCGGTATCACAGATACGATCTACCTTATATCAGCTTTCCACTCCTTCTCCCCTCGATTTTTTTATAATGTTACTTGCTGACTTATTCTCCCCTAAAATACTAACATCATAACTGGTTTAATTATTTTAGGATTTTAATAAACAGCAGAAACATGAGTTTAATTTTAAACACTAAATTAACCAAATAAATAAAATAAAATGAAAAATTAACTAACTACACCGGACTACACATGATCATCATCAGGAATAACCTCACTTTTCTTTTCGTCGTTGAACTCTAGCAAATTTGAAAACGTGGTTTATCAAAGGCTTTAGTATAGAGGTCAGCGCGTTGAAAATCAGTATTAATTTTTACCACATCAATGAAGTTCTTTTCAAAACAATCTCTTATGAATGGTATTTAATACCGATATGTTTGGTCTTAGGATGTTGACCGGATTTTAGGTAATGCAATTGCAGCAGAGTTATCACAAAAATAGGAGTAGAAGAGAACTTTAAACCGTAATCCCGCATTTGCTGTTGAATCCAATGATTTGTGAACAGCAACTTGCAGCAGCAATGTATTCGGCTTCACAGGTTGACAATGCAACCGATGTCTGCTTCTTACACTGCCAGGTAATTATCTTCTCCAAAGAATGACACCCTGTTGATGTAGACTTGTAATTCATCTTGCAGCCCTCGTAATCCGAGTCACTATACGCCGTGAGTTCAAAGTCATCATCATGAGGATACCACAACCCAAGTGTGGGTGTACCCTTCAGATAACGAATATCCTCTTGACCCTGATCAGATGGTTGGCCTTAGGCTTAGCCTGATATCTAGAACATAAACATGTAGCATACATGATATCAGGTCTTGAGGCAGTGAGATACATGAGGGATCCAATCATTCCTGGTACATTGTGGCATCTACAAGATCTCCATTTTCATCAGGTGCTATATCGTGATTCGTAGCAAGTGGAGTTCCAGCAACAGAAGCATTCTCCATGTCAAAACGACTGAGAATGTCTCCTACATACTTGGTCTGATGTAGAAATATCCCATTTGAGTCTGATCCACCTGTAACCCGGGAAAGAACTTCATCTCCCCCATAGCACTCATCTCAATTCTTTCTTCATAACTGCTTCAAACTCTTTGCATAACTCTACGTTCTTTGAATCGAAGATTATGTCATCGACATAGATCTGTACGAGCAGTAGATCGCCATCCTTTTCTTTGATGAACAGCGTGCAGTCAATAACTCCCCCGCGAAAGCCGTGTTTCCAAAAATGAGTCGAGAGTTTCTCATACCAGGCTCTTGGAGCTTGATGAAGCCCGTATAAAGCCTTGTCGAGTTTGTAAACTCTATCCCGATAGTAAGGATCTTCAAATCCCTCGGGTTGACTGACATAGACTGTTTCTCTGATTTCCCCATGAAGGAATGCACTCTTTACATCTAATTGGTACTTTAATCTTCATGTACGATGCATAGGCAAGGAAGATGCGAATGGCTTCCATCCGTGCCACGGGTGCAAACACTTCATTGTAGTCATTCCTTCGACTTGGCGAAATCCTTGAACCACCAATCGAGCCTTGTTCCTGATAATGACTCCTTGGTCATCCTTCTTGCATTTTAAGACCCATTTGGTGCCAATGACCTTAGCACCTTAGGTCTGTCAACCAGAGTCCATACACCTAACTTCTTGAACTGAAGAAGTTCTTCTTGCATGGCACTCACCCATGCCTCATCATTTAGTGCATCACTGACGTATTTTGGCTCAAACTACAAGACAAAACACCGATAAGCACCATCATGAATATATCCCTTTTACATACTGGAGGCGTAATCAGCTGAGTATAGCTGATTTTGGGTTTGTACTCCTGATCTGAAATCCCTAATGACATTGTCTAGGGGATGATAGACGTTTAGTCATGATCCTGGAGTAGTAGGAACAGCTACCACAGAGCCAAGATTATGAGCATTTTGTTCTGCATCTGAGGTAGTTGGAGTTTGAGGCTCTGAAGTCGAAGGTGCATCACTGGTAGATGCTTGTGGACTTTCGAGAACTGGAACCTGTTCCTCCTGACTGTTCTGGTCATCTTCTTCAGCTTCATCTTCAGAGGAGGAGTCACTGTCGTCGACTACTCCCCCTGACTGAGTAGATGATCCTCCCAGTGAGCTTGATGTTGGTGTATTCAAGATATCATACATCATTCGTGTAGCTAACTCGTCATCCGAGGGAGAGAGAGATGTTGAAGGACTTGAAGAATCCATCATAGTCGAAGAAATAGGCGGGTCCTTTGCCAGTAGGTGGTGTGGTATATCGCTGAACATCAACATTACACCACACTTCTACTAGACCTGTTGAGTTGTTGTAAACCCTCTTGTTCGGAATGCTATATCCTAGAAGGATTCCTTCATCCGCCTTCTCGCTGAATTTACCTTCTTGTGTTTTCTTCAGAAGTGTGCACGGCGCGCCAAATGGTTCGAGATACTCCAAATTCGGTTTGCGTCTTTGTAGTAGCTCGTAACATGTCTTTCTGTGATGCTTGACAATCAGAACTCGATTCAGTGTATAACATGCATTAGCAACTGCCTCATTCCAAAATCGGATAGGCAGTTTCGAGTCTGCCATCATAGTCCGTGCTGTCTCTATCAAGCTTCTATTCTTTCTCTCAGCAACACCATTCATCTGAGGCGTGTAGGCAGAAGTGAATTGATGTACAATTCCCTTTTCCTTGCAGTAAGCCTCCATCCACTGGTTCTTGAATTCCGTCCTCTTGTCTGAGCGTACTTGTCTAACCTTCAGCTTGTAGAGAGATTCTAGTGTGGTTACTAACTCCTTAAAGACTCAAATGTTTCTGTGGGACTTCAGAAGCATTACCCAAGAGCACCTTGAGTAGTCATCAGTAACCAAAAAAGAGTACAAGTCGCCTGCTATGCTCTTTGTACTGACTGGACCAAACAGATCCATGGGAAGAAGTTCAAGAGGAAGTTCTATTGAATGAATTTTCTTTTCCTTATGAGATTTTCGTCTGTTTGCCTTTCTTGCAAGCTACACAAAAATCAGGAAGCTGGAAGTTCATGACATTAACTCCTCTCACTAGATCCTTCTGAATCAAGTGATTCATCTTTCTTTGACTAATGTGTCCCATTCTCCTATGCCAGGAGATGGAATCCTTCTCATTAGCTTTAGATAGAAAACACTGAACCTCCTAATCCGTTGTAGCAGCTGTGCACAGATCCAAAACATAAAGGTCTTTATATCTTGAAGCAGTCATCAAAACTTGGTCTTCTGGGATCACGTAATCTTTCTTGAGCACGTAACACTTCTTGTTGTCGAAGATGACTTTAAATCCCTTATCGCAGATTTGGGAAACAGAAAGTAAGTTATTTTGGAGTTGTTGAACATAGTTCACTTATCAAACTTAACTTTCTGACTTCCACTTGTCCCTGAATGTGATATATCCTCCCTTGTTTCCAGCAAACGAAACATACCTCCTTTATTTGCGACGTTAGATAAAAGAGCCCTGTTTCTGTCATGTGCCTGGATGCTCCGCTGTCTACAATCCACGTGTTAATTTCAGCACTGTAGCGAGCACCCTGCACATACAATATAAAGGATTGTTTAGGTTAGGAACCAAGCCTTTACTGGCTTGGGTTTCCCAGAGGCATCACACATCATAAATTCCACCATTGACCTTAGAGGGTGAGGGTAGCCCAGGTTCCTTCTTGTCATCATCATCAGACACAGAGGTGACTTCTCTTTCCATAAGCCAGATTTGTGCAATGCATGTTTGTGATACACAGTCGACTGGCTAACGGGTTGAACTTTATGTGCACTAGTTCTTCTAGGTGGAGTTAAAGAACTCCTCTTAGAAGACCTAGGTTTTGAGTCTGAAGTTCAATCTTTTTCCTAGGTGTCTGATAATAAAGACAATAGAAAGCAATGTGTCCACATTCTCCACAGTTGTAGCATGACCTGCTATCAACTTTATGATTAAACTTTCTTTGTGGAGACGTGTGTGACACTCTAGTAACATCACTTACTTTAGATTTTGACTCTGGTTCTTTTGATGTTTTTTCTTGTTTAACAGAGTTAACTGTTTTAACATGTTTAATATCTTTTTCCATTTGGTTAACTGGTTTTTGACTATTTGAAGTCCTTGTAGGTTCTGATTTGACTCTGTTTGACCCTGACTTTAAGTTAAGCTTTTCAAACTCTTTTTCCAGATTAACACAAGGCAATTTACCCTTTGCCTTTGAAGTGGCCTCCTTTTGTTTGTTTCCAGATTCAATGGTTGAACATGAGGAATCTGGATCACTAACAAGAGGAGTAGACACCACATGATCCTTGATGGGATTGTCATTTATAGGTCTACTCTTAGTGTTCATCAAGGTCTCACGTGGTGGTGGAACCACTTTGTAACCCAAACCCTCCCCATTGTTTCTTTCTCTCACTAAGTGTTGGACTATGTGTGATGAACTTGTCCAACTATGCAGTTTCTATTTTAATGAGTTTACTTCTACTTCTAGAATTGCCTTTTGGTTCTTAGTGTCTTCTAGGGAGTTTAGATAGTACCTAATGTCATTAGCTTGGTTAAATGAAACTATTTCGGTTTCCCTAAGCTGTTTAGTCAAAAGGTCTATCTTTTCTTTGTAACTATGCTCATTTTGTTTTAATACTCTATTCGCCTCAGTGCACAGTTGTAAATCTTTTACCAAGTTATCATTATGACCTAATAACCTAGCAAATTTCTCATCTATGCTATTTCTAAATGCATTACAATCATAACAAGCATGATTATTAAACTTTTGGTCAGTGGTACTTACCTGAGTTGGTTCAGAAGAGTTAGCCATCACGCAGCATGAGATGTCTCTGGTTCTGGTGATTCTATCTTTTCTGTCCTTGGTTTGGTAGTCGCCTCTTTAGGCTTGTAGCTGACCTCAGTTGCAGTTGTCTTTTCAATATTAGACATCACTATATCAACTGCTAGATCTCCTTCACTCACAGAATCATCATCAGAGTCTTCTACACTTGCAATGTTTGATTCCCCTGGAGAGACAAACCTAAAGCTCCAGTCCTGTCCTTCATCATCATGAGCAGTCAAGGCTTTTGGACCTTGCTTGATGAAGTAGAACTAGTAGCTTGCTTGTCTTGATGAGTGAAGGACGAGAATGGGTTCCCGTTACCCGTATTCTTTGGCTTAACACATTCTCTCTTGAAGTGCCCCTTCTCTCCACAGTTAAAGCAGGCCACTTTGCTCTTGTCAAAGCCAAATGTGGTATCCTTAGTAGCTACCAAGTTCTGTCCGGTCTTTTTCACAAACTTCTTTGCCTCCGGACAGCACTAGCTAAGGCCCAAATTATGTCCATTCTCTCCAGCTCCATTTCGTCCACCTGCTCATAGTCCTCGTCTGACAGATGGCAGTTTCCAATCTTCCCAGCAACAAGTACATAATAAGAATGAACCACCGCAGCCAAAAGATCCATGTGTTCTCGAGCTACTTCTACAGTCACATTACCGAGGTTCTTGGTCTTAAGTCTAGTAGCATTTGTTTTAGATCCAATATGTTGGGTACAAGAAAACCTCGACGTGTCTGATCCTGAAGGAGAATCATGTGAAAGGCCCGATGAGCTAGACACAAATGCAGTCTGGAGTGGTGCTCGAGATGTCTTAGCTTGAGGCGTGGCATTGTACAAAGCTGGATTATGAGTATATGAAGACTTCTGAGCTCTGTACTTCATTCTAAGTGCTTCTTCTCGCAGCTTTAGAATGAAGTCATTTATATCGAGCTTTGTCAGCATTCCATTCTGTCTCAGGTTAGACACGAATGAAGCCCACTTTTCCGGCAATCCGTCTGCAAAGTTAGTAACTTTCTCTTCCATGGTAGTAGCCACCCCATGTGTATCCAGTTCACTCATCAGATGGTAGAATCTATCAATAACATCGTCCAAACTCTCGTTTCCCATCGATGAGAAGTTATCGAATTCCTTCTTTAACTCCTTAGCCTTGATTGCCTTCAACGAAGCATTCCCGTGGTACCTCTTTTCCAGCTCATCCCATAGTTTCTTGGACTGCTTATTCTCTGAGTACTGGTGGAAAATGTCTTTAGGGATAGACTGTGTAATCAATGCATAAACCCTCTTCTCTACATTATATTTAACTTTTTGCGCGTCTGTCATCCCTCCTAAGGTTAGCTTTACTCCATCGCCTCCCACCGGCGTACTATACCCAATCACGATAGCTTCCCACAGATTCGGATCCACTCCATTGAGGTAGATCTCAAAACGTTGTTTCCAGTGGGGAAACTCATCTAACGTTAAGAGCTTCGGTGGTTTATTATGATTACCCACCTCACTCTCAAGTAACAGCAGGTTCTGGATCCTAGAGTCCTTCCCAGTAGTAAAGGCTGACATTTGATCTTCCATGGCGAATAACTTTAAGTCTACTAAGACAACTGTCAACTGGTGTGACTGAAGGATGCGATTGGGCTATCCGTCCAAATGAACTGAGCGAATGGTTCAATCGTGCGGCTGAACTAAGCGATTGGTTCAGTCGTGCAAATGAAGCTGATGCGTATGTACACTATGAACGAGTGTTCAATCATACGAATGGAGATGCGACTAGGTCCAATCGTGCGTCTGAGCAATGCGAATGAGGTCTAGTCGTGCGAATGGCTCAATCGTGCAACTGAAGCTGCTGTTTTGCGAAAATTTCTAGGTTAAACGTGTTTTAGCCGTAAAAATTCGAAATTTCGCAAGGTCTAATCGCCTAAGTCCGTAGAAACCAAACTTTGATGAGCAGGGAACGTCCAAGATCAATTTTGACACAAAAGATTGCGTTTTTAGTGCAAAAACACAATCTTTTTATCAATCTTGATTGAATCACACGTAATCAAGAGCCAAGGCTCTGATACTACTTGTTGGGACCGGGTATTTGAACGAAATACCCAGTGATTAGCGTGTAAACCAGATCAAATAGTGCGGAATCCTATTTTATTGGCGATCCAATCAGTGAGAACACACGAAGATCAATAAAGAATTGAAACTAACGTTAGAAATCGATTGGAAATCGATCTAATGTGTTCTATGAACTTGGAGAACGAATTGGAAAACTTCTGGACTGCTAGGGTACGTCTGGATTCGTAATAGAATGAATGCCCCTCTTTTTTTTCACGAATTGGATTGTATTTATAGGTTAGTATTGTTCATTCCAGCGATTGGACCATTCGCATGGTTCAGTCGTGCGATTGAACCATGCGATTGATTCATCCGCACGACTGAGTGTTCATTCGTGCGACTAAGTCATTCGTATGAAGTTATTCATGCGTATGGTCCATTCGCATGGGCCATTCACATGAGAGCTTCATTTTGTTAAGTTTGAATGTATTAATTAATATAACATTATGTGTAACAATTCAAACAACCACAAACCTAATTAACCAATTCAACTTCAACTCATTAATGAAATATTAAACATTATAAATAACAAACAAACAATATCATTTCATTAATCATTCCAAGCATTACCTCAGAATCAGACAAAAAAGATCTATTACATTCATATCATGATCTAAGGACATACATGTATCAACATAAACTCCTTCATCCAAGTTATATATCTTTCTTATCTAATCAAAATTTTGAACAAGTGCATTCTATTGAAGTTGAGGACAATAGAAAGTATTTCATGACTATCATTAAAGTCATGAATGCTGCAATGGAAAGGATTTCGTTAGAAAGGCAATGGCATATGCAAATATAGTGAAGAAAAACATAGAAAATATAGGGTTCATGAGAATCTGAAGCAAAGGAGTGCTAGAGATATATACAAAAAATAATGCAACACCAATTGAGATGTATGCAAATATGCATATATAGCTGGTTTATCCAAAGAAACTCTTTTGGTGATGAAGACAATGGAGATAAAAATTAACAATTCAAAGCCCGAGCAAGGGATTATGGCATAAAAGTTTGAGTCTTCAATAAAGAAGGCTCTTCGGAAACTGAAGCTGTATAAAAGAGATGCCAATATATACAATCATAGAGTATACAATCTCAAAACCAGGATTGTTGAAGAGTCAAACAATATGACATTCAATAAACACACACCCAGTGTAACTGGTTCTGGTCTTGATTGGTTGTTTGATCTTGATTTAGTTACCAAATGTTTTAACAAATCAAAAAATGTTTTAGGGTCTACAGATATTCTACCAACAGGAGATCCTGATCCAAGATTTGAACTCATAAGACCTTCAAGTTATACAACTTCATCTTCAATTAGAAATAATTCTGTAAATGAAGTTTCTATTATCACAAGAATGAACAATTCAGCTGACACATTTGAGTTGCCTTCAAATTCTAGCTTAGAGGCTCAACAACCAGATAAAGAAGCTTCAATTGTAGAAGACCATGGTGGTGGTGAAAGTGATCAAGAATTTCTTGATGCTGACAACCACTCTATTGAAGAAAACATCAATGATGTCACACACTCATGGGATCAAGTCTCACTAGATAAGTGCGCTCATAAGTTGGGAGAAACATCAATGCCAGATCAAAATATTTCTAATTTAGATCTCTTTCAACAACTTGTTGTGATCTCTCAGCTAAGGATCCACAAGTCTCATGCCACCTCAAACATCACCGGAGATGTTAACTCAGGGGTAAGAACAAGAGGACAAACCCATGATGCAAATGTTTGTCTTCACTCTTGTTTCTTACCTCAAATAGAGGCTAAGAAAATTGATGAGGCTTTGAAGGATGGAAGTTGGGTTGAAGCTATGCAAGAGTATTTGCTTCAATTCAAAAGGAAGAAGGTTTGGAACCTATGTCCTCTTACTCATGGGAGGAGTACTATAGGAACCAAATGCATTTTTAGGAATAAGAAGGATGATAGAGGACTTGTCATAAAAAATAAAACTAGACTAGTTGTTCAAGAGTATACACAAGAAGAAGGAATTGACTACACAGATGTCTTTGCTCCTGTAGCAAGACTGGAATTTATTAGGATATTCTTGGCATTTTTTGCATCCAAGAACTTCAAGGTCTATCAACTTGATGTCAAGTGTGCATTTCTTTATGGGGTTATTGATGAAGAGGTGTATGTCAAACAACCACCTGGTTTTGAAGATCCTAATCATCCTGATTATGTCTACAGGATTGATAAGGCTCTTTATGGGCTGCACCAAGCACCAAGAAAGTGGTATGAGACTCTATCTCAGTATCTCTGCAAGCATGGATATAGAAGAAGTACTATAGATGGAATTCTCTTCGTCAAAGGAATAGGAAATGACTTGATGCTAATTCAAGTGTATATAGATGATATCATCTTTGGTTCAACTAATCCAAAGCTCTGCAAAGACTTTGAGAAGCTGATGAAGGATAGATTTGAAATGAGTGCCATGGGGGAACTTAATTTATTTATAGGAATTCATGTGAAGCAAGTTGAAGATGGCATCTTCATAACTCAATCAAAGTATGTTCAAGACATACTCAAGAGGTTTAACAAGACTGATTGTGTTGAATTGTTTAATATCAAATACAAACAATATATACAAAGATGAAGAAGATTAAGAACAACCACAAATGTATTAAAGTAAGAACAATGAGGATCAATACACTTAATAATACAGTACAATTATAATTTAGGGAATAGACTGCTTACAAAGGTCACTTGCAACAATGATAAACGATTAGGCTTTTGCAAGGTTACCCGACAATGAAAATGATCAAATCTATATATAGCAGTCTTAGTTTCGCAGACAGTTTCGCTTAGCGAAATTTACTACTGAAACTATAGTTTTGCCCGACAGAAACAACTATTTTTCCAATGAACTAAAACAAATGACTATGAGCGAAACTGGAGCTAGACTTCAAAACTAAACTAAATAAACAACATTTAAAAGTAAACTAACATTAAACCTATTACAAAGTAATGTAAACAAAATCTAATATAAGGTGAGTCCAACCTATACTTAATCTTCAATACTCCCGTAGGTTGGATCTCACCGCCTTTACTTTTCTTGATTTATCTTGTTGGCTCCAATCTCTCCTATTACATTTGATGTGTCTTTATCTTCTCCTGCAACTTCTTCCTTGGGAGCTTCAACAACTGATTCTGGTCACCTCCTACTTCATTAACTCCCTTGGGACAAGCACTAGCTTGCTCAAACTGTCTTGTGAAGACCCTCACATCCATATCCAATTCATCTTGAGCTCTGACCTTCTCTGTCAGCTCCTTCACTTCTTTCCTCAATCCTCTAACCTTATTAGCCACTATTATGAGTAGACTAGATCTTTCATTCTCTCCTCTCCTGCCCCTACATTGATGTGATTTTTACAATGAATCAGTAGGTCTTCATCACAAAATCTAAACACTTCAATAGGATCAAACAGTCTGAACTCAACCCCACCTTTTACCCTAATCATAGCCTCCCCCATATTGTTATCATAAAACAACTTCTCAAAGTTTTGTAATCGTTGGGGGAAGGGTATCTAACAATCTGACCCTGTTCACTGTCATTGGGGGTTTCACCCTCAGCATAATCTTTCCTTTTCCCATCTCCAAATCCTTATCCTTTTTGATCTTCTCCACTCAGCCTCTTGAACCCAAATGAATTAAAATTGTTATTCAGGCCATTCTTGATCTCCTTTTTTTAGTAGCATGGCTCTCTCACTCAGATGAGCGTTAAGCAATGGCAGCACAACCAACCTCCTCAAGGCCCACTTAGGAAAGGTCTTGAATGCCTTCCTCTTATGGAGATAAGAAATGCCTCCCCCTCTCCTCTTTATCATAAATATTTTTAAGGCCGGGGTTATACTTCCAACTTATGATCCTTTAATCAGCCTCTGATTTACTCAACCTTTCTAGGTTTTAGAATAGGGGAGTTGTCTCTTAAGTTCTTTTCTCCATAGCAAACCAATCTTCCTTCTCCATTTCAAACACTTCTCCATCATCATCACCCTTTCTAGCAAAATAGGTTAGAGGTCTCTTATCAACTTATAATATCTGGGTTCAGGATCATAGTCAACTAACTGCTCATCATCTTCATCTTCATCAATCAATCTTTTCTCAGCAGTTGTCTCAACATTCTCATCAAGATTCTCTCTTACCACCTCTTCTCCAACCAAATCTTTCTCCAAGTCAAAGTGCATGTTCACAAAACCAGCCTCAACTACCTCTTTAACATTTTCCACATTCATAGTTTCCTCCCTTTCTCCAAATCCTCATGCTTCATCAGCTGCTGCTCCATATTGCCCTCTCCTACCCACAGAGATGTACCCACATTGAAAAATGAGTACTTGGTAGTATCAGTCAAATCATCTAACTCAGTCTGAGTTAGCTGATTAGGCAGGCCGGCTACAACCTTCAGCTTATTCACATCCTCAAACAGTCTCTTAATCAACTTGTTTTGATCCATCAACATCTTAGATATTTCCTTGATCACCTCATCCTTTTGCGTTTCCATTAACTCCTAATTTATAAGTTTGGTTTTGATCATGCTTAACTCGTTAGCCAAAGATGCATTGAGATTTCTTATCACATCCTCATCCAAACTCGCTCTCTCTTCCCTCCTTGAAGACTCAGTGAATGTTTGATGCTTATGTTTAGTCCTACTCTCAATTTCTCCCTCATCAGCTTTCTTCATTGACCTCTTTTCTTTCTCAACCCTAGCCTCCTCTACCATCTCATCTTGTTGATACATATGTACCTAGTTTACGATCTTAATGTAATATGTCTATCATGTCCTAAATGTAATGAAATGTATGAGTTGAATGAAACAGAATATGTGATTGATGATCTTAATGTTAAATGTTTCAGTGTATGTTTCTATGTTTACTATTTATTAATGCATATTGAACTATCTATATAGGTTTGTGGTTGTTTGAATAGATCTTAGTCAAGTAATAATTGAGAAACATATTCAAACTTACTTGTATGAAGTTTTCATACGAATGGACCATGCCAATGGACCATACGCATGAATACTTCATACTAATGGACTAGTCGCACGATTGAACCAGGAGACTGGATTAGTCTCAGGACTGAGACATACGGATGACTTAGTCACACGACTGAACCTTCAGTCGTGTGATTGACTCAGTCGTATGGTTTAGTCGCACGACTGAACCATGCTAATGTTACAGTAGTACGATTGACTAACCCTAACCTATAAATACCACTTAATTCATGGAAAACGTAACACTTTCACTATTTCGACTCCTACTCGTACCCTAGCCATCCAAAGACCTCAAAGACCCTATTCCAAGTTCATAGATGGGACAGATTAGTATTGCAATCGTTCTTAACGTTTAGATTCATTCTAAGATCGATTCTACATGTGTTCTCACTGATGGATCGCCAATCAAATAGGATTCTGCACTATTAGAGTTGGTATGCATGTAAATTAGTTAGTACTCCATCCGTACACGGTCCTAACAAGTGTATTAGAGCTTTGGCTCTTGATTTGTGTGTGATTCAATCGATTTTGATATAAAAATCGCATTTTTTACTAAAAACGTAATCTTTTTGTCTTAAACAGTGCTTTAGACATCTCCAGGTCATAAAGTTAATGTTTTTGTCATACGACAATTAGGGTTCGTAAGAAATTCGTGTTTCTATGTCAAAGTGTTCGAAACATTCATTTTTTCAAAAATAGCAGCCTTCACGAATGACTCAATTGCACGACTGAACTCATTCACACCCTCCATACGCATGATTGAACTCAGTCGTCTCATTAATTCGAACGACTGAACAACTTCATTCACATAGACTCCAACCGCACTCTCCTTCCACACGACTGAATCCAATCGCATGATTGAATTCATCCGCATACTCCATTCGCACAATTGACTCAATCGCATAAGTTTAATCGCACGAGTGGTCCACTCGCATAAGCAAAGTAATTGACTTAAAAAATTTTCAAGTTAACTAATGGAAGAGCAATACTCAGCATTCACTGCAGGTAGAGATTCACGGATCCAGAGTCTATTGCTTCTAGAAAATGAAGTAGGGTATCACAATAAGCCCCCTCCGCTCATAACGTTAGATGACTACCCACAATGGAAGCAAAGGTTCGAGATCTACCAAAATGGTGTAGACCCAAATCTGTGGGAATCAATAGAGACAAGGTATAGCATGTTGGTCGGTGTAGATGGAGTTAAACTTACCTTAGTAGGGATGACTAATGGACAAAAGGTTAAGTACAATGCAGAGAAGAAGGTGTACGCTCTGTTAACTCAGTTCATTCCTAAAGATATATTCCATCAGTTCTCTGAGAACAAGCAAGCAAACAAGCTACGGGATGCTTTGGAAAAATGGTATGAAGGGAATGCCTCGTTAAAAGCTCTAAAGGCTAAAGCATTGAAAAAGGAGTTTGAGAACTTCTCGTCGATGGGAAAAGGGAGCTTGGATGACGTTATCGACCGTTTCTACCACTTGATGAGTGAGCTGCACACTCATGGAGTTGTTACATCCATAGAAGACAAGGTATCGAATTTTGCAGGTGGATTGCCACAAAAATGGGTCTCCTTTGTGTCAAACCTCAGACAGAATGATATGCTTGCGAAGTTAGATATCAACAATTTCAATCTGAAGCTGAGTGAGGAAGAGTTGAGGATGGGGTATAGGTCTCAAAAGCGTCATATGATCAATACCCGTCACTTTACAACTTCACTCCTCAAGCAAAAACGTCTGGAGCACCACTTCAAATGGCATTCGCATGTTGTTCTCCACTCCATCTCAAGCTACTACTTCAGGATCTGACATGTTAGGGTCATCAGGCACCCACACATAGCACCTGAAGTCAATGATACCAGATTGAAGACCGAGAATCTTGGTAATGTGACCATTGAGTAGCAAAGGAGCATATGGATCTCCTAGCAGCTGTTGTTCAATCCTATGTGTTGGACCAAAAGAACCAATGAGCCAAGATCAGAAAACCTTAAGTCCCACAGACGTCACAACAACTGCTGAAGTCCACAACAGCTGAAGACAACAACTGATTACAAAGTCTGAAGACACAAGTGTTGAAGACAAAGTCTGAACACACAAGTGCTGAAGACAAAGTCTGAAGACGCAAGTGCTGAAGACAGTCTGAACACAAGTGCTGAAGACAAAGTCTGAAAACACAAGTGCTGAAGACAAAGTCTGAAGATGCAAGTGCTGAAGACAGTCTGAACATAAGTGCTGAAGGCAAAGTCTGAAGACACAAGTGCTGAATACAAAGTCTGAAGACAAAGTCTGAAGACACAAGTGCTGAAGACAAAGTCTGAAGACACAAGTGCTGAAGACAAAGTCTGAAGACACAAGTGCTGAAGAAAAAGTCTGAAGTCACAAGTGCTGAAGACAAAGTCTGAAGACACAAGTGCTGAAGACAGTCTGAAGACAAGTGCTGAAGACAAGTACTGAAGACCAAGTATCAGACGTTGTCATAACAGCTGAAGAGGTCTTCTTCAGTAGTTGTGATGGTTTTCTTTCAGTAGTTTTATATTTTCCTTTTCATAGTTTGTCACAACAGCTGAACAGTACTTCTTCAGTAGTTGTGTTTATTAGTAGTTTTATGTTTTCACTTTCAGTAGTTTTGTAAAACGACTGAAGAGCTTGTTCTTCAGTCATTGTAGTTTCAGTAGTTTAGCATCAGTAGTTTTATTTTTGTGCTTAGCACTCTGATATGTTCTCAGTAGTTGTGAACATTTCAATAGTTTGTTAAGAGTTAGTTATTTTTGTAATAAACCTGCCAGATGTCACTATCCCGTGATTTCAGCAGTGATTGCACTCTATATAAGGAGTGTCAACCTAATTGTAATAAGGGAATGATTGAGCAGAAACATTTGATATAATTGAATCATTCCTTCTCACAGAAAGATATTCTCTCGTTATAACTGTATTTGTTCTTAATGCATACGAATATCATATTCTTGCTATAATTTGTCTAATTCTTGATCTTATTCCGCTGCGTTACACTCTAATCCATCAAACTTGAGATCACTGATCCTGTCAAATGGTATCAGAGCAGGTTAATCATTGATCGATCTAACAATTGATCATTGAAACTGCTATCCAAGATTCAAGTTTGATTGAATTAGCATTTTTGCAACAAACGGTTATAGAGATTGAATTTTCTGTGTTTTTGGTCATTCATCCTGAGATTTATTCTTGGTTTTCATTGAGTCTGTTGTGGTCTGTGTAAAATCTTTTAAAAGCTTGAATTAAATTGTATTTGGACCTAAAATGACTACTCCTTCCAATGATCCTCGCAATACTGGTTTCTCAACCAAGCCCCCAATGCTGGTTAGGAGTGAGTATAACATATGGCAACGACGAATGCTCCATCACCTGTCGGTTAACAGTTCAGGTTGTTGGACATCAGTGGTACATGGTCCACACAAGCCTATGGTGAATAACCGGAAACCAATCAAATGGTTCCGAAGAGGAGGGAGCAATACTCAGATGAGGATAAGAAATTGTTTGAGATTGATGCAAAAGCCCATGGAATTCTGGCCATGGCATTGCCCAATGAAATCTATTCTGGGCTAATGCATTAGGAAACTGCCCATGACCTCTGGAATGCCTTGAAAGAACAATTTGGAGGAACAGATGAGTCTTGGAAATAATAGAGAAATCCTTGCCCAACAATATGAGACATTCTCTCATAGGAAGGGTGAGACACTGACTCAACAGTTTGAGCGGTTCTCCTGTTTGATCTCTGAATTAAAAATGGTTAAACATGAGTACACCAATAGCCAGATGAATAACAGATTTCTCAGATCACTGCCTGAGAGATGGGACACATATACTATTGTCCTACGCTCCAGTGCAAATTTGGACAAACTATCTCTCACCCAACTCCATGGGAAATTGCTCACATTTGAGAGAGAGATAGAACAGAAACGAAAACTGTCTTCATCTGGTAAGCTCACTGAAGAATTTGTACCAGGCAATACTGCCTTGGTTGGTCATGAGTCAGAATATGCTTCATCCGAATGTCAGTATGATGAGCATATTGATTTCTCTTCAAACACTTCTGATTCTGCATTTGTGAGTGTTGATAGTCAATTTACTGGGTGTAATAATGACAATCTATGCTTCATTATGGATGATCTCAAGGGGATTGCTGATGATGACTTAGAGGAGATGGATATTTTCAGCCAAATGGCCTGATAAATATCAGATCTCAAAAGTTCTATAAAAGAACAAGAAGAAAATTCCCAGGACTCTCTGGCAAAACCAAAGTTGGTTTTGACAAGAGCAAGTTGAGGTGTCACAAATGCCAAAGGCTTGGACACTTTGCAAGAGAGTGTAGATCACTGGATCTAACTCCACTACACCCTTTGTGACTTTTCCCGGCAATAGTCAACAACACAGAGGGCAACATCCTGTCACTTCTAGTCATCATCCTCAACACAATCTCCGGCATATTTTGTTCCTCAGGGTCAAATGCCATATCCGTACCCTTGTTATTACATGCCACAATCAAATCAAGTTCAAGTTCCTATGGCACCACAACCTCATGCACTACCAGAACCTTAGCCATCCCAATCTCATCAACAAACTCAACCTCAACAACATAGCTTTTTCACCCCAGGAGTGGTTGACTGGAGCAGTTTACCAGATGACATGTCTGGTCATGAACAAGTGTTCACAGGTGCTGGTCAACATGGTGGTGACAGTCCTTTTGGGAATCCTGCACTTATGGCTCTGTAGTATGCAGATTGATCATCCTCAAATGCCTCTTCATCACAGGTATCACAGGTATCCTCTGAGGCTAAGGCCAAATTATGTTCTGAAACATGCATAGCAGCATTTGCCTCTATTAGAGAAGCAAATGTAGCTTTAATTAATAAGAACATAGAGCTAGAAAAGATCATTTCCAAAAGAAAAGCTGAGTTTGAGTCTATGCTTAAAGAGAAAAATGATGAGATTTATAAACTTAATGCCAAATCACTGATGATAAGGCTAGGGAAGAGGTACTTTTAGAAAAGTACAAAGACCTCAAAAAACCCTTGCAGTTAACCAAGTAGAGTGTGATCGATCGGTACACTCATGCAAAGGTTTTGAAATGTTTCTTAGTAAGCAATCAGCTTCCAATGTGAAGTTTGGCATTGGTTATAATCACACTGCTCCTCCTACAGATTTTGCTTCAAGAGCAGAAGTGAGATTTGATGGAGAAAGCAATAACCAATCCACCTCATCATGTGATTCACTTTCTGATAGAGCACCAACAAAAGTTGAAGTTAGTATTATTCCCTCGTTGAACCTATCAGCTGCTCTTGATGGTTCAAATACTGACACTCACATGATCAAAGAGTTGATCAACTCAAGAGTTATTTCTGGAAGTCCTAAAAGGACTGGAGAGCAAGATTTAACACCTGAAGTTCAAACTCCAGCTACTGTCAGCACTGAAGAGAAGAAAACTATCAGCACTGAAGAGAAGAAAACTGTCAGTAGAAAGGGTTTGAAGAATACTAAAGAGGAAGTCAAGAAAGCAAATAATGCTTCCAAAATGCTGAAGAACAAGTCTTCAGTAGCATCATTCTCTTTAGTTGATGATCAACATAAGATGAAGAAGAAACCATGTGAAATATGTGGTTTGTTCAAAAATCTTACAGATTATTGTTGGTACAAAAGAGGATCCCAACTCAAACATAAAGTGGAAATTAAAGAGAAAATGGTTAAAATGAAAACTGAGTTTGAAGCCACATTTGTACCAGCAACATCAAATCCTGTAACCCTTAAATCCAAAAAGAAATCCAAAAAGGAAGGGGTTGAACACGTAACAGCTGAGATTGCTCAAAAGAAGAAGGTGCAACATAGGAACTTATCAAACTCCAATGCCAATATGTCTGGAGAGCTGAAAGCTTTATCACAAAATCAGACACAGCTGGTTATGATGGTTCAACATCTATTGGGAAGAGTTGACCAATTAGATGTTCCTATGTTGAAACCACAGAAAAGGAGGTCCAAGCCAAAGGATTCCTCTTCTTCACCATCTTCTTCCTCTCAGGCTGTTGTTTCACACAACCTGTTAGTTTACCATCTGTTGATGAGAACAGGCCCAAAACCAAAAAGGTTTGGTCTCAAAATCTAACTAATTTGTTGTGTTTTGCAGGGTTCTTCAACATGCCACAGAGGCATCTAGTATGTAGACAGTGGAGGATCCATGCATATGACAGGAAACAGATCACTTCTTAATGACTACTCTCAAGGAAGGAAGGGGTTTGTGTCATTTGGCAATGATGCAAAGGGTTACATCATCGGCAAAGGCTTTGTTTCCAATGGGAAATAAAGTTTGATGATGTTAACCATGTGGAAAATCTCAAGTACAACCTCTTGAGTGTCAGTCAAATGTGTGACAAAGGCCATGTTGCTCTTTTCACAAGTTAGAACTGTCAGATTCTGTCATCCAAAGTTCTAAGTTTGATTGATAAGGTGTTGGATGAATACACTCTCCTGAAGGCCAACAGGACAGGAAGAGTGTATGCCTTAGATCTTTCCAAGAAAATAGATCTCAAAGGCCATCCTTGCCTATTTTCCAAGGCTTCCCCTCAAGAATCTACTCTATGGCATAGAAGGCTGGGTCATGTTAATCTCAAAAACATAAATCAGATGATAAACCATGGACTAGTAAGGGGACTGCCTATGAAGGGGTTCAAATGTGAAGATAACTGCACTGTTTGTTTAAAAGGAAAACAACACAAAGCTTCATTTCCCTCCATAGAAGAACCTAAGTCCACTGCCTGCTTACAGCTTCTTCACATGGATCTCTTTGGTCCTGTGAGAGTGATGAGTTTGGCTAACAAGAAATACTGTCTGGTAATTGTGGATGATTACTCCAGATTTGTATGGACTTTCTTCTTGCATTCAAAGGATGAGGCAGCTCAGAAGATTATCAACTTTGTGTTGTATGTTGAGAAGCAGTATTCCCTCTCAGTCAAGGGTATTAGGAGTGATAATGGAACAGAATTCAGAAATAATACACTTGATGAGTTCTAAGAACTCCTGAACAAAATGGAGTAGTGGAAAGAGAGAACAGGACCCTTATTGAAGCTGCAAGGTCCATGTTGGCTGATTCTGGACTGCCAATGACCTTTTGGGCTGAAGCTGTCAATACAGCCTGCTATGTATAGAATAGAGCTTTAGTATATCAAAGGTTGATGAAAACTCCTTTTGAAGTTTTACATCATTTAGCCCCTTTGATTTCATTCTTTAGAGCATTTGGGTGTCCCCGTTACATTCTCAACACAAAGGATCAACTCCAAAAGTTTGATTCTAAGGTGGATGCAGGGTATTTTGTTGGGTATTCATCCACTTGCAAGGCTTACAGAGTATTCAACTGTCGGACAAAGATAGTTGAAGAAACCTTGCATGTGAAGTTCAAGAATCCCCTAAGGATACAATTCCACAAAACCCTATGGAGTTGTTTGATCTGGACATTCTGTAATATATTCCTTATCAACCGCCTGCTGTTGCAGATCATATGAATCCATCATCTTCTGTAGCTAGTCATCCATCTGGTGTTACTTATGATGATGATGATATCAGTAATCACCTTTTCAAGTTTAGTGATCAACTGCCTGATTCAGCTAGACCTGTTGTTCCTGTAGCTCCAGTAGCACAATCCACAACAAATGCTGATGAGATTTCTACAACTTCAACTTCCTTTGAATTAGCATCTACTGATTGGTTTCAAGGAAATGCTTCACCATCACCATCTGTTGCTGCTGAGCCTGCTACAAACATTTGCACAGATCTTATTGTGTACCAAGATCTGAAGAATCACCCTATGTCTCAAATCATTGGTGATATCAATGCTGGCGTGTCAACAAGAAGTCAATTGTCAAATTTCTGCTTCTATGCTCTCTTCATCAGTCAACAAGAGCCAAAGAACTATCACATTGCTTTAAGGGACAATGGATGGGTTGAAGCCATGCAGCTTGAGCTTCTTCAGTTCAAGAAACAGCAAGTGTGGGAACTGGTTCCTCTACCTCCAGGTAAGTGTGCAATAGGCACTAAATGGGTGTTTAGGAACAAAACTGATGAAAATGGGCTTATCGTTAAGAACAAGGATAGACTGGTTGTTCAGGGGTTTGCACAAGAAGAAGGTATTGATTATGATGAAACCTTTGCTCTTGTAGCCAGACTCGAAGCAATTTGATTGTTTTTAGCTTATGCTGCTTATCACAACCTTAAAGTTTTTCAAATAGATGTCAAAAGTGCATTTTTGTATGGGAAAGTTAAAGAAGAGGTTTATGTATGTCAACCACCAAGTTTTGAGGACAATAAACATCCTAATTGGGTGTATAAGCTTGATAAGGCTCTTTATGGGTTGAAACAAGCTCCTAGAGCCTGGTATGAGACATTATCAAACTTTCTTCTGGAAAATATTTTCACTAGAGGCTGCATAGATAAGACTTTATTCATTAAGAAAGCTGGGCAGCATAATCTACTTGTTCAAATTTATGTAGATGATATTATTTTTGCATCCTCTGATCCCCAGTTGTGTGATGCCTTTACAAAGTTGATGCAACAGAAGTTTGAAATGAGTGCCATGGGAGAATTACAGTTCTTTCTGGGTTTGCAAATCAAACAAAAGGCTGATGGCATTTTCATTCATCAGTCCAAATACACAAAAGATCTTTTGGAAAAGTTTGATTTACAAAACTGCAAGCCCTGTTCTACTCCCATGTGCAACACCACACAACTGGATACAGATCAGAAAGGTAAAGTGGTTGATGAAACACTTTACAGATGTATGATTGGGTCCTTGATGTACTTAACAGCTTCTAGACCAGATATTATGTTTGCTACATGTGTTTGTGCTAGATTTCAGGCTGCACCTAAGGAGTCTCATTTGATTGCAGTCAAGAGGATCTTTAGATATCTGCAAGGCACTCCATCTCTAGGTTTATGGTATTCTACTAGACATTCTGGTCAATTAGTTGCTTTTTCTGACAGTGACTATGCAGGGTGTAAGTTGACAAGAAAGTCCACTTCTGCAGGATGCCAATTCTTAGGCAACTGCTTGATTTCTTGGCAGAGTAAGAAACAGACCTCAGTTGCTACATCAACTGCGGAAGCAGAGTACATTGCTGCTGCAAGCTGTACATCTCAGGTACTCTGGCTTCAAAACCAATTATTGGATTATGGCATAACAGAGACTAAGACCCCATTGTTAATGGACAGCTCTTCAGCTCTTTGTAACGTCAAGAATCCTGTCCAGCACTCTAGGACTAGACATATTGAAATCAGACACCATTTTATTAGAGATTGTTTTGAAAAAGGTCTGATTGATCCAAAATTTGTTCCTAGTGCTGATGAGCTTGCAGACATTTTTACTAAGCCTTTGGATAGTTCAACTTTCCACAACCTGGTGTTAAGGCTTGGTATGCTGCAGCTAGAATAAGTGACAACTACTGATGATCTCAGTAATAAGTACTGATGATCATTGGTAACCATGTCACATATAAGTACTGATGAGTTCTTTTACCTCAGTAGTTTTATAACTACTGAAGGCTACATGCCTCACAAGTACTGAAGTACTTTATTTGTTAAAACAGCTGATGTAGTTACAACAGCTGATGTAATCACAACAGCTGATGTAGCTACAACTACTGATGTCAGAAATGCAGATAAGTACTAAGGACCAATGAAACATCTGAAACTCATATTTAAGTCTGATGAATAAGTGTGGAGGTCAGACTGAAATAGCTGAAAAGCTATGAATTGACGAAAACAGCTGATGAGTAATTTCTCTTCAGTTGTTTCTACAACTGCTGTTTCTAAACAACTGAAGCCAAAACTATGTCTTCAGTAGTTTACAACTACTGAAGACTAACACCAAGTCTTCAGCTGTTTACAACAACTGATGACAAAACCACTGTCTTCAGTAGTTTCACTACTACTGATGACTAATACCAAGTCCTCAGTTGTTTCACCACCTGAAGTCAAAACTATCTTCAGTAGTTTTATAACTACTGATGACCAAATCAGAGACTTCAGCTGTTTCAACGTCTGACGGTTAAAACCAAGTCTTCAGTTGTTTTATAACAACTGCTGATCACACCAATACGGTCAGTCATTTCAAACCTCTGAAAGTTAATTCCACGTCATCAGTAGTTTCAACAACTGATGACTAACACCAAAACCTTCAGTCGTTTTCTAACCCTACCCTTTAAATACCTTATCCCACCTTCAGCGTTTTTCTTTCTTCTCTTCTCAAACCTAACGTTAAAAAACTCTGTAACCTCTCTTCATCAATGGCGACCATGCAACTAAAACCACGACACAACTGTGTCGCACATCTCACAAAATCGCCATACTGGACCAAGTTTTACAACGCTATTGATTTAATGGTTCAGTCACCTTACAAAACAGCTTTTCTGTTAAATCCCACCATATATGCCGAATCTCTTAACCAATTCTGGACAAAAGTCACTCTTGTCTCTGAGGAGAATGACACAGAGTCCCTTCAATAGTTTGTCCATCGTCAAAAAGTGGTCATTACTCCGGACACTCTTCGCCAAACCCTCAATCTGGATGATGCGACTTTCCCAACTGGTTATCCAAAGGGCACAACAGATCAATCATTTTCCCACCATGGATACCAGGGTAACCTGAGTGCATCTACGATATTGAAGAAACATTTCCAGGATGCCGAACGTCTCATCTTTCACATGGTAAATGTCTGCCTTGCCCCCAAGATTTCATCATGGGATCAAATGTCCACAAGGTGGCAACATGTAATGTACTCCATCCTTGAGCAACAACCTTTAAATTTTTCTGAAATACTAATTTTAGAGCTCAAGGATATGGCTCAAAAAAAACTTGCTAACCGTTGGATATTATATCCTCGGTTCATAATGGCCATAATTGAAAACCAGCTACAAGCTGAGGGACTTGTTGGCCTGAGAGTCCCTGCTACGGCTGTATTGCCTGAAGTATACTCCCGGCACAACTCTGACCAATCACTAAAAATGGCTGCCAAGCTGCGCAAACCCACGCAGCTGGAACCCACAGCCACCACCTCCAAATCCAAAGTCCCCACCAAACCCACTAAAAAGAAGTCAAAAAAGGCTACTCAGGGAAATGAGTCCCTTGAGGATGCCTCTGCAACACAAACGCAGGCTATATCCACTGGTTATAACCCCCTAGTGGATACAAGGACTTCACCAGCCACAACCGCTCAGGATTCCTCTCAAAAGGAGCCTGCAGCAACCAAAGAAGGGGTACCCACTAATTGGGATCTTCTCATTTGAGGAGATTGGCATTGAAGAGCACCATTCTCCCCAGGTGCATACTGCTTTTACCCATCTCCCACTACAACCGCCCCACAAAGTCCAACCATTATAATTGCAAACGTGCTGACTCAGCTGCATGCCTCTCCTCCTCCCCAACAAACACCAACAAAGGGGAGAACCACAACAATTGAGGAAGAGGATCAACATGCTTCTGACAACCCACAGCGCCAGGGTTTAAATGCTCTATCTCCTGGTGTGGATATGGAGATCAGAACATCTGGTGAGGCTGCCACCTCCTCTGAATCAGCATATGATCAGACTGAGGTTGGTAACATAGCTAAGACCTCACCAGAGGCAACAGCTAATGAAGGACATCGTCCTAAGGCTGGAAGTCCCCAGTTCCAAGAAAAAGGGGCACATGCTAAAACTGGTCTACACCCAGTGCATGTACATCCTGCTCCAAGCCTGAGGTCAGGTGATTCAGCATCTGCTGATGATGACCTGGGCTTCTTTTATGATGTTCTTGCCCAGAACACCATCCTAGAGGAGGAAGTCAGTATGCTGGAAAACCTACTTGACCAACTCTCTTAAGGAGAAAGACCATCTGCCACCACATCAACCCAACAGATGGCACCTTCATTTGAAGGTCCCCCAAACACTTCACCCTCTCACTTCACTGAGCCTCCAGCCTCTGCCTTTGGCACTATCTCTTAGGGATGGAAGCCCCCTGAGCCGATGGTTGCTGCATTTCAGCAATCCCTACCTCTCATCACCCCAATGATCACAGACATTGTGATCAAAACCATGGATGAGAGGCTTACCTCAATCATACAATCCCTGGTGGAGGAGATTGTGAGCACAAGGCTTTCTGCTACTCAAACCCTTGCAACCAACGCAACCAAAAAGGAGGAGAGCCAGTCAGTGAAAGCAAAGAGGAAGAGCATAGAGGGGAAGAAAGGAAAGGAGACTGAGAAGGAAGAGGAATTTGTGAAGGGAGCTGACATTGATCAAGTGGGTAAAAGTCACAAAGACTTTCATGTCACATATAAGAAGCGGAAGGTTGAAGGAAAAGAAAAAGAACTCGAACTCGATGAGATGATCAAAATGGCGAATGCTACACACAGTAAATCAATGGACTCCATTATTGATCAATTTTATAGACAGGGGTTCGATACTGCACAACTTGACTCAGAGATTAGGAGACTTGAAGTTGAAGAAATTAACTCAAGATGGGCAAGTTATGATGTATTAGAAAGTGAAAGACTAGAGATCATGATCAGATTCATTGCAAAGTACCTTGGGAGATCATTGATCGAGATTAAGTCATGGACCAGGGACAGTTCTTGGCAATAACCACCAAGATCTAGTCGTCTGAAGCATACACTAAGGGATTGGTGATTGAAGCACTAAATAAGGCAGGTGCTGGGAACAGAAAGGAACTAGCAAAACAATCAAAAGCGTCATTCACTACAAGAATGCTAGAACAACCTGCAAAACCTCCCACTTCAAAATCACCACTACCACCACCCACTAAACCAACTCCTTTACCCTCAAAACCAACAGCCAATGATGCACCCAAGAAGAAGAAGAGAAGGGTGTTGAGGCAAGAAGAAGAAGAAGAAGAAGAAGATGATGAGGAAGAAGATAGGCTGCCTCTTTCCGCAGTCCTAACTTTGCCTAAAGCCAAACCTATGCCCATCACTCCCACCTCACAGATGGAAGCTGTGAGAGTAAAGATAGAAGAAGAACAGCAGCAAAAGCTTCATGATGATGAGATGCTGAAAAGCATAAACAAAACATATACTGCTTCTTCATCAATAATCAGTATGAAGAAAGAAGCTCTGAGATTGTACACCCTTGCTAACACATTTCAATATCAAAAGGAAAAGGTGAGAATATGGCCTGATTCTAGGGTGGCTCACAGAATTGTGAAGAAAGACATTCCTTCGAGATACAAGGGCCAAGTAAAAAAGATCATAGATGAAGAGATCACAGTGGTCCATGTAGTATCACCCTGGGAAATTGTAGAAGATTTCAAGAAGGCCTATGAGACTAAACAGCCACCCCAAAAGATGTTAGAGAATAGAGTAATTAAAAAGGGGTTAGTCTATAAGAGGCTTGAGAACTTCAAACAAAATAAGCTCAGTCTGTTACTTGAAGGTACTCACCTAGTTGAGTTTGCATACAGACAGATTACAACAGTTGAGCTCAAAAATGGCAAACAGGCTAAGTACATTTCAGAGTTGTATGGGCGTGAAGGATTGTTTGATGGTGGAGCTGAAAATCTTACCATGGAAGAACAAATTATGTTTCTCAGAGCATACACCAGAGAATCCTATAGGCTTATACATGGGAAGTGAGTCTCATGGATGGGGGAACAACTCAGTGTCCAATTCCCCAATACAGAGCTCCCATCCATACATTGCCAACCAAATCTTCAGAGACTCATTCCCAGGCCAGTGCTTATATGGGTCATCTTCTCAACTGATCAAGAAGGAAAAGGACCAACCATTCTGCCAACAATAAGTGGGAAAATAAATCAATTAAAGGTTTTGGCTGCATTGGTTCAGGGGGAGTTTGTTGGACCAAAAGAACCAATGAGCCAAGATCAGAAAAGCTTTAAGTCCCACAGACGTCACAACAACTGCTGAAGTCCACAACAGCTGAAGACAACAACTGATTACAAAGTCGAAGACACAAGTGCTGAAGACAAAGTCTGAAGACACAAGTGCTGAAGACAAAGTCTGAAGATGCAAGTGCTGAAGACAGTCTGAACACAAGTGCTGAAGAAAAAGTCTAAAGACACAAGTGCTGAAGACAAAGTCTGAAGACGCAAGTGCTGAAGACAGTCTGAACACAAGTGCTGAAGACAAAGTCTGAACACACAAGTGCTGAAGACAAAGTCTGAAGACACAAGTGCTGAAGACAAAGTCTCAAGACACAAGTGCTGAAGACAAAGTTTGAAGACACAAGTGCTAAAGACAAAGTCTGAAGACATAAGTGCTGAAGACAAAGTCTGAAGACACAAGTGCTGAAGACAGTCTGAAGACAAGTGCTGAAGACAAGTACTGAAGACCAAGTATCAGACGTTGTCACAACAGCTGAAGAGGTCTTCTTCAGTAGTTGTGACGGTTTTCTTTCAGTAGTTTTATATTTTCCTTTTCCAGTAGTTTGTCACAACAGCTGAAGAGTAATTCTTCAGTAGTTGTGTTTATCAGTAGTTTTATGTTTTCACTTTCAGTAGTTTTGTAAAACTACTGAAGAGCTTGTTCTTCAGTCATTGTAGTTTCAGTAGTTTAGCATCAGTAGTTTTATATTTTGTGCTTAGCACTCTGATATGTTCTCAGTAGTTGTGAACATTTCAGTAGTTTGTTAAGAGTTAGTTATTTTTGTAATAAATCTGCCAGATGTCACTATCCCATGATTCAGCAGTGATTGCACTCTATATAAGGAGTGTCAACCTAATTGTAATGAGGGAATGATTGAGCAGAAACATTTGATATAATTGAATCATTCCTTCTCACAGAAAAGATATTCTCTCGTTATAACTGTATTTGTTCTTAATGCATACGAATATCATATTCTTGCTATAATGTCTAATTCTTGATATTATTCCGCTGCATTACACTCTAATCCATCAAACTTGAGATCACTGATCCTGTCACTATGACCGTCTAGTCATGGGGAAGTTTGGAAACTACCATCTGGCAGATGAAGACTACGAAGAAGTAGATGAGACTGAGCTAGAGAGGGGATATGATGTGGGCATTGACGAGTGCTGTTCCAAGAGCTAAGAAGTTTGTTAAAAAGACGGGACAAAACTTAATTGCCACAAAAGATACAACCTTTGGTTTTGACAAAACCAAAGTGACCTGTTTAACTGTGGAGAGAAGGGGCAATTCAAGCATGAGTGTGTGAAGCCCATGAAGACGGAAATGGTAATCTATTCTCATCCTTAATCGTCAAGATAAACCCACTAGTAGTCCTGCATCATCAAGCAAGGATCCTAAAGCCTTGACGGCTCACGATGACGAAGGGCAAGATTGGAGCTTTCGGTTTGTTTCTCCAGGAGAATCCAATATTGCATGCGTTGAGGATTTGGATGGGGATTCTACAAGCGACGGAGATATAGTATTTGAACTCGTGATGTCCAATAATGAAGAAACTGCAATGTGGTAATCACTGAATGATGAAGGCAAAGTTTAACAGGTTCAGAATCACCTTCACTAGAAAAGTCAGACTCTACGATGATGGTTGATTCAATCGAACCATCTCAGGTAAGTTCCACTAACCAACTTTTCAATAATCATGCTTGTTTTGATTGTATTAAATTTAGGGAAATAATAGATTTAAAATTTGCTAGGTTATTAGATCACAATGATAGCCTAGTAAAGGACTTGCAACTGTGCACTGAAGCAAATCATATTTTAAAATTAAATGAGTACATTTACAAGAGAAAATAGAACTGTTAAATAAACAACTTAGGGAACTGAAGTTATGGCTTTTAACCAAGCTAATGACATTAAGTTCTATCTAAACTCCCTAGAAGAAGCTAAGAAACAAGAAGAAGTTTTGAAAGTCAAAGTAAATTCATTACAACAAAAACTACACAGTTTGACTAGTTCTTCTCATATAGTTCAGCACTAGTGTGAGAACGAACAACGGGGAGGGTTTAGGTTACAAAGTTGTACCACCACTCATGAGACCTTGTTGAATGCAAAAAAAAAACCAATTAATAACAACCAATCAAGGATCATGTGATGTCCACTCCTCTTGTAAGTGATCAAGATTCCACAAGTATTTTCATTGAATGTGTCACTAAACATAGGAGACCACTTTAAAGGCAAAAGTAAAATGCCTATTGTTAATCTGGATGAAACAATTGAGAAGGTTAAGGTAAAGTCTGGTTCAAACATGTCGAATTCTAAACCTAAAAAGACAAACAAGTTAACAAACACGTGCATCAAAGTTACACGAGTGTCACACACTTCTCCACAGAAACAACCATACCAGCATGTCAAAAGTAGATCTTGCTACAACTGTGATAAGTATGGACACATCACGCCTAACTTTCCTTACCATGAGACACCTAGGAAGAAAGTTGAACTTCATGATCCTAAACCCAGTTCTCTAAAAAAGCTCAATAACTCCACCAAGAAGAGTTAGTGAACATAAGTTCAAACCATAACCACATCATCTGTTTATCACAAACAGGCCTTACACAAAACTGGCTTATGGAAAGAAAAGTCTAGTTCAATGTCTGGTAATGAGAACAAGAAGACGAATGATCTCCCTCACCCTCTAACGGACAATGGGTGGATTTATGATGTGTGATGCCTCTAGGACACCGAAGCTGGTTAGGCTTGGGTCCCTAACCTTAAGTAATTTTTCAATTGAATGTAAAGGGTGTTCGCTATAGTGCTGAAACAAACACTTGGATTGTAGATAGCGGAGCATCCAGGCACATGACTGGGAACTGGGCACTCCTGTCAAACGTCAAACAAATAAAAGGAGGTCATGTTTCATTTGCTGGAGACAAAGGAGGTTATATCACAGCTCAAGGGGAAGTGGGGAATCAGAAGTGAAGTTTGACAAGATAAACTATGTTCAACAACTTCAAAATAATATGCTTTCGGTCACCCAAATCTGTGACAAAGGATTAAAGTAGTATTCGACAATAAGAAATGCTACGTTCTGAAAAAGGACTACATGATCCCGGAGGACCAAGTCTTAATATCAGCTTCAAGTATAATGACCTCTATGTCTTGGATCTCTCAAAGGCCTCCATTACGGATCATCAAGTTTAGTGCTTTCTGTCCAAGGCTACTGAGAAAGATTCGATCTCCTGGCATAGGAGGATAGGACACATCAATTCGTGGGAAGATGAACCACTTGATCCAGAATGATCTAGTACGAGGAGTAACGTCAAAACATCAACTACCGGATTTTTGTGTCGCCTGCAAGAAAGGAAACAAACTAAGAAGTGTCATAAGGCAAAGATAGTTCATCCCTAGAATGCCTCTTGAGCTTCTTCACATGGATCTTATTGGTCCAGTCAGTACAAGGAGCATCGCCGGAGACTAGTATTGTTATGTAGTTACAGATGACTACTCAAGGTTCTCTTGGGTAATGTTTCTGAAATATAAATATGAGACATTTGAGTCATTCAAAGAGTTAACTAGTTTAGAATCTCTCTACAAGCTAAAGGGAAGACAAGTACGCTTAGACAATGGTACCGAGTTCAAGAATCAGTGGGTGGAGGCTTTTTCAAAGAAAAGGGAATTATGCACCAGTTCACTCTGCCTATGTCCCATAAATGAATGGATTTGCGAGAGAAAGAATCACAGCTTGATAGAGACAACAAGGACAATGCTAGAAGATCAAAATGCCATCCAATTTTGGAATGGGCAGTTGCCAATGCATGTTACACTTTAAATCGAGTCCTGGTAGTAAAACGTCATGGTAAGATGTTAGAGCTACTCAAGATGTAAGCCAAGTCTAGAGTACCTTGAACAATTTGGGACCTTGCACCTTTTGAAGAAGAAACTCAAGAAGGCAAGTTTAGCGAGCATGCTAAAGAAGGAATCTTCCTAGGATATAAAATACCGAATAAGAGAGTTTACAATAACTCAATGGCTCAAGTAGAAGTGTGGTGTAACATGGACATTCAGAGATACACACCCCCCAGCTAGAAAAGGACCACATCCCTCTTTTTCAATTATGATGGATCTTTAAGTCCTTAACAATCCCTCTCTCCCTTCTAAAGACGAGTTAGCTACCATGATGATGTATGAGGTCTTAAAATGCCACCCGTAGACTCAACAACATCTGGATCTCAAGATCAGTCTTCTAGTAACTCAGGGGGGCACTAGGTAAGTGATTCCTCCTCTGACGATAAAGATGTTGGACCAAAAGAACCAATGAGCCAGATCAGAAAACCTCTAAGTCCCACATGGTATCACAACAACTGCTGAAAGCTCATCAGCAGTTTGACAAGTGCTGAAGACTTCACAGCTGAAGATCAAGTGCTGAAGACTCAACAGCTGAAGAACTAAAGTGCTGAAGTACAACAGCTGAAGAACACAAGTGCTGAAGCTGAAAGACCAAAGTACTAAAGTACAACAGCTGAAGAGTTTACAAGTGCTGAGATCAACAACTGATGTACAAAGTCTGAAGACAAAGACTGAAGACATCAGCTGATGACATCTACTGAAGTCATCAGCTGATGAAACATCTGAAGGTCAAAGTCTGAAGATCAAGTACTGAAGCCTCAGTAGTTTGTCACAACTGCTGAAGAGTATTCTTCAGTAGTTGTGATATCAGTAGTTTTATATTCTAGTTTCAGTAGTTTTATGTTTCAGTAGTTTTGTAAAACGACTTAAGAGATTGTTCTTCAGTCGTTGTAGTTTCAGTAGTTCATCAGTAGTTTTATATTTTGTACTTAACACTCTCATATGTTCTCAGTAGTTGTGAACATTGCAGTAGTTTGTTAAGAGTTAGTTATTTTTGTATTAGATCTGCCAGTTGTCACTTTTCGTGATAACAGCAGTGATTGTTGCACTCTATATAAGGAGTGACAACCTATTGTAATACGGAATGTTGGAATGAATGACGTGATGTGAATGATTGATTAGAAACATTCCATATCTATAAACATTCCTTGAATCAGAAATATATTCTCTCGCTATAACCGTATGTGCTCTTAATGCATACAAGCATCGACTTCTTGCTACAATTTGTCTAATTCCTATTCTTATTCCGCTGCCTTGAACTCTAATACATCAAACTTGTGATCGCTGATCCTGTCAAATGGTATCAGAGCAGGTTAATCATTGATCGATCTAATAATTGAACATTGAAACTGCTATTCAGATCTAAGTTTGATTGAATTAGCTTTTGTTTTTGCAAGAAACGGTTATAGAGATTGAATTTTCTGTATTTCTGGTCATTCATCCTGAGATCTTATCTTGGTTTTTATTGAGTTGTTTGTGGTCTGTTTAAAACTTTTAAAAGCTTGAATTAAATTGTTTTTGAACTGAAAATGACTACTCCCTCCAATGATCCTCACAATACTGGTTCCTCAACCAAGCCACCAATGCTGGTTAGGAATGAGTATAACATATGGCAAAGACGTATGCTCCATCACTGTCTGTTAACAGCGCTGGTTGTTGGACATCAGTGGTACATGGTCCACACAAGCCTATGGTGAATAACCCGGAAACAATCAAATGGTTCCGAAGAGGAGGGAGCAATACTCAGATGAGGATAAGAAGTTGCTTGAAATTGATGCTAAAGCCCATGGAATTCTGGCCATGGCACTGCCAAATGAAATCTATTCTGGGCTAATGCATCATGAAACTGCCCATGACCTCTGGAATGCCTTGAAAGAACAATTTGGAGGAACAGATGAGGTCTTGGCAAATAATAGAGAAATTCTTGCCCAACAATATGAGACATTCTCTCATAGAAAGGGTGAGACACTGACTCAACAATATGAGGGGTTCTCTTGTTTGATCTCTGAACTAAAAATGGTCAAACTTGAGTACACAATATTCAGATGAATAACAGATTTCTCAGATCACTGCCTGAGAGATGGGACACATATACTATTGTCCTACGCTCCAGTGCAAATTTGGACAAACTATCTCTCACCCAACTCCATGGGAAATTGCTCACATTTGAGAGAGAGATAGAACAGAAGAGAAAACTGTCTTCATCTGGTAAGCTCACTGAAGAATTTGTACCAGGCAATACTGCCTTGGTTGGTCATGAGTCAGAATATGCTTCATCCGAATGTCAGTATGATGAGCATATTGATTCTCTTCAAACACTTCTGATTCTGCATTTGTGAGTGTTGATAGTCAGTTTACTGGGTGTAATAATGACAATCTATGCTTCATTATGGATGATCTCAAGGGGATTGCTGATGATGACTTAGAGGAGATGGATATTTTGAGCCAAATGGCCCTGATAAATATCAGATCTCAGAAGTTCTATAAAAGAACTGGAAGAAATTCCCAGGACTCTCTGGCAAAACCAAAGTTGGTTTTGACAAGAGCAAGTTGAGGTGTCCCAAATGCCAAAGGCTTGGACACTTTGCAAGAGAGTGTAGATCAACTGGATCTAACTCCACTACACCCTTTGTGACTTTTCCTGGCAATAGTCAACAACACAGAGGGCAACATCCTGTCACTTCTAGTCATCATCCTCAACAACAATCTCCGGCATATTTTGTTCCTCAGGGTCAAATGCCATATCCGTACCCTTGTTATTACATGCCACAGTCAAATCAAGTTCAAGTTCCTATGGCACCACAACCTCATGCACTACCAGAACCTCAGCCATCCCAATCTCATCAACAAACTCAACCTCAACAACACAGCTTTTTCACCCCAGGAGTGTTGACTGGAGCAGTTTACCAGATGACATGTCTGGTCATGACCAACTGTTCTCAGGTGCTGGTCAACATGGTGGTGACAGTCCTTTTGGGAATGTAGCTCTTATGGCTTTAGAGTCTGCTGATACTTCATTTTCCAATGCCTCTACACCTCAGGTATCACAGGTATCCTCTGAGGCAAAAGCCAAATTATGTTCTGAACCATGCATAGAAGCATTTGCTTCCATTAGAGAAGCAAATGTAGCTCTAATTAATAAGAACATTGAGCTAGAACAAATAATTTCCAAAAACAAAGCTGAGTTTGAGTCTGTGCTTAAAGATAAAATGATGAGATTTATAAACTGAATTGCCAAATATTGATGATAAGGCTAGAGAAGAGGTACTTCTAGAGAAGTACAAAGATCTCAAAGAAACCCTTGCAGTTACCCAGGTAGAGTGTGATAGATGGGTACAATCATGCAAAGGTTTTGAAATGCTTCTTAGTAGCAATCTGCTTCCAATGTGAAGTTTGGAATTGGTTACAATCACACTGCTCCACCTACAGATTTTACCCCAAGAGCAGAGGTAGAATCTGATGGTGAGAGTGATAACCAATCCATCACATCATGTGATCTACCTTCTGATACAGCACAATCAGAAGTAGCTGTCAGCATCAAGCCCTCTTTGAACTTATCAGCTGATGTTGATGGTTCAAATGCTGACACTCACATGATCAATGAGTTGATCAACTCAGGAGTTAATTCTGAAGGTCCTGAAAGGACTAGAGAGAAGGATTTAACACCTGAAGTTCAAACTTCAACTGCTGTCAGTACTGAAGAGAAGAAAACTGCCAGTAGAAAGAGTTTGAAGTCTACTAAAGAGGCAGTCAAGAAGCAAACAATGCTTCCAAAGCATTGAAGAACAAGTCTTCAGTTGCTTCACCCTCTTTAGTTGATGATCACCTAAGATGAAGAAGAACCATGTGAAGTATGTGGTTTGTTCAATCATCTTACAGATGATTGTTGCTACAAAAGAGGTTCCAAACTCACAAAAAGAAAAGAAACAATGAGAAAATGGTAAAAATGAAAACTGAGTTTGAGACCACATTTGTATCAGCAACATCAAATCCTGTAACCCTTAAGTCCTCAAAGAATCCAAAACGGAAGGGGGTTAAACAGTGACAGCTGAGAATGCTCAGAAGAAGAAGGGGCAACATAGGAACTTATCAACTCCACTGGCAATGTGTCTGATGAGCTGAAAGCTTTGTCACAAAATCAGACACAACTGGTTATGATGGTTCAACATCTGTTGGGTAGAGTTAACCAACTAGATGCTCCTATGTTGAAACCACAGAAAAGGAGGTCCAAGCCAAAGGACTCCTCTTCTACACCATCTTTTCCCTCACGCTGTTGTTTCAGATAAACCTGTTAGTTTAACATCTATTGATGAGACCAGGCCCAAAACCAAAAAGGTTTGGGTCTCTAAAACTAACTGATTGTTTATTATTGCAGGGTTCTTCAACATGCCAAAGTAGCATCTGGTATGTAGAAGTGGGGGATCTATGCACATGATTGGGAATAGCTCTCTTCTAATGACTACTCTCAAGGAAAGAAGGGATTTGTTTCTTTTGGCAATGATGCTAGGGGTTACATCATAGGTAAGGGCTTTGTCTCCAATGGAAAATCAAAAATTGATGATGTTAATCATGTGGAAATCTCAAGTACAATCTCTTGAGTGTCAGTCAAATGTGTGATAAAGACCATGTTGCTCTTTTCACCAGTCAAAACTGTAGGATTCTGTCATCCAAAGTTTTGCACTTGATAGACAAGGTGTTGGATGATCACACTCTCCTGAGAGCCAACAGGACAGGAAGAGTATATGCCTTAGATCTTTCCAGAAAAGATCTCAAAGGCAATCCTTGCCTATTTTCCAAAGCCTCTTCTCAAGAATCTAAACTGTGGCACAGAAGGCTTGGTCATGTTAATCTCAAAACACATGAATCAGCTTACCCACAATAGTTTAGTCAGAGGCTTACCAATAAAGGAGTTCCACTGTGATGAAACCGTACTGCTTGTTTAAAAGGAAAACAGCACAAATTCTCATTCCTCCTATTGAAGTGCCTAAGTCCACTGCCTGCTTGCAATTACTGCATATGGATCTATTTGGTCCTGTGAGAGTAATGAGCATGGCAAAGAAGAAATACTGTCTGGTAATTGTGGATGATTACTCCAGATTTGTATGGACTTTCTTTCTACATTCAAAGGATGAGGCTGCTCAGAAGATCATTCACTTTGTGTTGTATATTGAGAAGCAGTATTCCCTTCCAGTCAAGTGTATTAGGAGTGACAATGGAACTGAGTTCAGAAATCATACACTTGATGACTTCTATCTTCCAAGGGATCAAAAGGCAGTTTAGCATCCCAAGGACTCCAGAACAAACTTGAGTAGTGGAGAGAAAGAACAGGACTCTCATTGAAGCTGCAAGGTCCATGCTAGCCGACTCAGGTTTGCCACGACCTTTTGGGCTGAAGCTGTCAACACAGCTTGCTATGTGCAAATAGAGTTTTAGTAAATCAGAGGTTGATGAAGACTCCATATGAAGTTCTCCATCATTTGGCTCCTCTGATTTCATTTTTCAAAGCATTTGGGTGTCCCTGTTTTATTCTCAACACAAAGGATCAACTCCATAAGTTTGATCCTAAGGTGGATGCAGGGTATTTTGTTGGTTATTCATCTACTTGTAAGGTATACAGAGTCTTCAACTGCAGAACAAAGATGGTTGAAGAAACTCTACATGTTAAGTTCAATGAATCACCAAAGGACAAGATTCCACAAAGCCCTGTGGAGTTATTTGATTTGGATATACTGCAATATGTTCCTCATCAAACTCCTGCTGTTGCTCCTGTCAACAGTTCACCACCCGGTGGTACTGCTGATGATGATGATGATTGCAGTACTCACCTCTTCAGGTTTAGTGATCAGCTGCCTGATTCAGCTAGACCTGATGTTCCTGTAGCTCCAGTAGCACCATTCACAACAAATGCTGATGAGATCTCTTCGAATTCAACTTCCCTTGAATTACCATCCACTGATTGGTTTCAAGGAAATGATTCACCATCACCATCTGTTACTGCTGAGCCGCTACAAACACTTGCACAGATCTCATTGTGTATCAAGATCTGAAGAATCACCCTATGTCTCAAATCATTGGTGATATCACTGCTGGTGTATCAACAAGAAGTCAATTGTCAAATTTCTGCTTCTATGCTCTCTTCATCAGTCAGCAAGAGCCATGAATTATCACATTGCTTTAAAGGACAATGGATGGGTTGATGCCATGCAGCTGAGCTTCTTCAGTTCAAGAAACAGCAAGTGTGGGAACTGGTTCCTCTACCTCCAGGTAAGTGTGCAATAGGCACTAAATGGGTGTTTAGGAACAAAACTGATGAAAATGGGCTTATTGTTAAGAACAAGGCCAGACTGGTTTTTCAGGGGTTTGCACAAGAAGAAGGTATTGATTATGATGAAACCTTTGCCCTTGTAGCCAGACTGGAAGCAATTCGATTGTTTTTAGCTTATGCTGCTTATCAAACCTTAAAGTTTTTCAAATGGATGTCAAAAGTGCATTTTTGTATGGAAAAATTAAAGAAGAGGTTTATGTACGTCAACCTCCAGGCTTTGAGGACAATAAACACCTAATTGGGTGTATAAGTTTGATAAGGCTCTTTATGGGTTAAAACAAGCTCCTAGAGCCTGGTATGAGACATTATCAAACTTTCTTCTGGAAAACAATTTCACTAGAGGCTCCATAGATAAGACTTTATTCATTAAGAAAGCTGCACAGCATAATCTACTTGTTCAAATTTATGTAGATGATATCATTTTTGCATCCTCTGATCCAAAGTTGTGTGATGCCTTTACAAAGTTGATGCAACAGAAGTTTGAAATGAGTGCCATGGGAGAATTACAGTTCTTTCTGGGGTTGCAAATCAAACAAAAGGCTGATGGAATTTTCATTCATCAGTCCAAATACACAAAAGATCTTTTGCAAAAGTTTAATTTACAAAACTGTAAGCCTGTTTCTACCCCCATGTGCAGCACCACACAACTGGATACAGATCAGAAAGGTAAAGTGGTTGATGAAACACTTTACAGATGTATGATTGGGTCCTTGATGTATTTAACAGCTTCTAGACAAGATATTAGTTTGCTACATGTGTTTGTGCTAGATTTCAGGCTGCATCTAAAGAGTCTCATCTGATTGCGTCAAGAGGATCTTTAGATATCTGCAAGGCACTCCATCTCTAGGTTTATGGTATTCTACTGACATTCTGGTAAATTAGTTGCTTTTTCTGATAGTGACTATGCAGGGTGTAAGTTGACCAGGAAATCAACTTCTGGTGGATGTCAATCCTAGGCAACTGCTTGATTTCTTGGCAGAGCAAGAAACAGACCTCAGTTGCTACATCACTGCTGAAGCAGAGTACATTGCTGCTGCAAGTTGTACATCTCAGGTACTCTGGCTTCAAAACCAACTTTTGGACTATGGCATTACAGAGACTAAGACTCCATTGTTAATGGATAGTGCTTCAGCTTTGCATTGTCAAAAATCCATTCCAGCACTCTAGGACCAAACATATAGAGATCAGACATCATTTTATAAGGGATTGTTTTGAAAAAGGTCTGATTGATCCTAAGTTTGTGCCTAGTGCTGATGAGCTTGCAGACATTTTTACTAAGCCTTTGGATAGTTCAACTTTCCAAAACCTGGTGTTAAGGCTTGGTATGCTGCAGCTAGAATAAGTGACAACTACTGATGATCTTAGTAATAAGTACTGATGATCATTAGTAACTATGTCACATATAAGTACTGATGAGCTCTTTTACCCTCAGCAGTTTCTATAACTACTGAAGGCTAAATATCTCACAAGTACTGCAGTACTTCATCTTCTCTAACTACTACTGACGTAGTTACAACTACTGATGCAGTTTACAACTACTGCAATCAGTAAAAACAGATAAGTACTGATGTCCTATGAGACAACTGAACTCAGCCAAAAAGGCTGATGATGTGTTGAGGACAGTATGAAACAGCTGAAAAGCTAAGAATTGACAAACAAACAGCTGAAGAAGAAACTTTCTCTTCAGTCATTTGTACGACTGCTGTTTCATTCTAAACAACTGAGCAAAACCACTGTCTTGAGTAGTTTTATAACTACTGATGACTAATACCAGTCTTCGTTTGTTTACAACAGCTGATGACAAAACCACTGTCCCAGTAGTTATAGTAGTTTTCTAACTTCTGATGCCTACACACCACGACTTCAGCTGTTTCAACGTCTGAAAGGATAACCATGTCAACGGTCGTTTAAATCTACTGATGACTAATACCACATCCTTCAGTCGTTTTCTTACCCGTACCCTATAAATATCCCTGACCTAAGCTCTCATGCTTCATCTTCTTCAAACCTAACGTTCCTCTCCAAAACCTTCCCTTTTCTCAATGGCGTCCATGCAAATTAAACCGCGACACAACTGTGTTGCCTACCTCACTAAATCGCCCATCTGGACTAAGTTCGATACTGTATCGATCTTATGGTTCAGTCCCAATACAATACGGCATTTCTTCCCTGAATCCCATACTAAATGCCGAATCCCTTCAACAATTTTGGATGAACGTTACTATTACCACTGGGGAGAACAACACACCATCTCTCCAGTCGGTCGTCAACAACAAGAAGTAGTCATCACTCCTGCAATAATCCACCAAATTCTTCATCTGAATGATGCTAGTTCTCCTGCTGGATATCCGAAGGGCACCACAGATCTATCCTTTGCCCAACATGGATATCAAGGCGATCTCAGTGCCTCCACTATCATGAAGAAACACTTTAATGACGCTGAGCGCCTAATTTCACATGGTGAATGTATGTTTGGCCCCTAACGTCGTCTTGGATCAATGTCGACAAAATGGCAGCAGGTAATGTATTCTATTCTTGAGCAACAACCACTAAACTTCTCAGAAATAATATTTTCGGAGCTCAAGGACATGGCTCAAAAACTCACTGCTAACGTTGGATATTATATCCACGGTTCATAATGGCCATCATTACAAACCAGCTTAATGCTGAGGGACTTGTTGGCTTGGGAGTCCCTGCTACGGCTGTTCTGCCGGAAGTATACTCCCGGCACAACTCTGACCAGACACTTAAAATGGCTGCCAAGCTGCGAAAACCCACGCAGCTGGAACCCACAGCCACCACCTCCAAATCAAAGTCCCCCCGAAACCCACCAAAAAAAACCCAAAACGGCTACTCAGGGAATTGAGTCCCCTGCTGATGTCCCTGAAACACAAACGCAGGATATATCCACTAGTCCAAACCCCCTAGTGGATACAATGACTCTTCCAGCCATAGCCGCTCAGGCCTCCTCTCAACAGGGGCCTGCGCAACCACACAAGGGTACCTACATATCTGGATCTTCCTCACTTGAGGGGATTGCCATTGAAAGCCCCACCTCCCCAGGTGCACACTGCTTCTAACCCTTCACCCCAACAACCGCCCCTCACAGCCCAACTTTAATAGTTGCACAAGTGCTGACTCAACTGCACTGCTCACCCCCTCCCCAGAAACCCTTACTACTGGGAATACCTCTACAATTGAGGGGGAGGAACACAGTGCACTTGAGAACCCACAGCACAGGGGTTTACCACTTCCATCTCCTGGTGTAGACAAGGATCTTAGAATATCTAGTGAGGCTGCCACCTCCTCTGACTCAGCGAATGATACAGAATGAGGCTGGTAACATTGCTAAGACCTCACTAGAGGCAACAACTGATGATGGACACTGTCCTGAGGCTGGAAGTCCCCAGTACCAAGCACAAGGGGCACATGCACCAACTGGTCTACACCCAGTGCATGTAAATCCTGCTCTAAGCAGGAGGTCAGGTGATTTCTTTCGGCTGATGATGACCTGGGCTTTTTCTATGATGTTCTTGCCCAGAACACAATCCTTGAAGAGAAAGTCAGTAGGCTGCAAAACCTACTTGATCAACTCTCCAAGGAGAAAGACCATCTGCCTCTACCCACCCACAGATGGCACCTTCACTTGAAGGTTCCCCAAACACTGAGCCACTCCAAACTCAACCACCTACCTCTGCTTCAGGCCCTACTTCTCAGGACAGAACCCTCCTGAGCAAATAGGTGCTGCACTTCAAAATTCCCTCCCTCTCATCACACCCATAATCACTGATATTGTGACTAAAGCCATTGATGAGAGGCTTTCCTCAACTTTACAGCCCTTGATTGATGCTGCTATCCAAAGACTCTTTCTGCGGTACAAACCCCTTCCTCCAATGCATCCAAAAAGGGGAGAGTACTGCAGTGAAAGAAAAGAAGAGGAAAAGAACAGAGGAAAAGAAAGAAGAGAAGCAAGCCCAAGAGGAGGAGAAAGAAAAGCAACCTCTGCTCACTTACAAGCGAAAGAAAAGTGCGATGATCATACTGCTGAAGACGAATCCTTGGAGGAGCTGGTAAAAGAAGCTGACACTACACACAGCCGATCCATGGATAAAATAATTGAACACTCTTCAGGCAGGGTTTTGACACAGCCACACTGGATAGTGAGATCAGAAGGTTGGAAGTGCAAGAGATACAAACCCATGGGCAGGGTATGATGCTCTGGAAAAAAGAGGTTGGAATAATGATCCGCTTTATTGCAAAATACTTAGGAAGATCATTAATGGAGATTCGCGCATGGACCAGGGACAGTATTCTGGCTATAGCCACCAGAATCTGTCTGTCTGAGCAATTCAACAAAGGATTATTGTGGAAGCCCTTGATGAGGCTGGGGCTGGTAAAAGGTTAGAGATGGCTAAACTCACAAAGCGAAACTAACTACAAAGATGTTGGATCAACCTTCCCTTCCACCCACTCAAACAGATCCTATCCCTCAAATCTCCCAACCAATCTCTAAGCCAAAATCCAAACATCCTCATTCTTCAAAACCAATTCCTTCACCAACCCAACCATTATCCAGTGATGCACCCAGAAGGAGGAGAAGGGTGTTGAGGATGGAAGAAGAAGACGAAGAGGAGGATGAAGATGATAGTCTTTCACTCTCTGCTGTTCTAAAGCTGCCAAACCCCGGAGTCAACCCATGATCACACCTGACTCTCAAAGGGAAATGGTCAGAGTCAAGATAGAAGAAGAAGAACAGCAAAACAACACGATGAGCAACTGTTGAAGATGTTGACAAGGAATTTCCTCCTCATCATCATCTATTCAAGCCATGAAAGGGCATGCTCAAAGGCTGTACTCTCAGGCACACTTTTCAGTATCAGAAGGAGAGAGTGAGAGTATGGCCGGACCCCCGGGTGAGTTCTAGAATCCATAAAAGAACTATTCCTCAGATACAATGGCCAGGTATGAAAAACAATAGATTCTACCATCATGTTGGCCAGTGTAGTCTCACCTTGGGAAATCATTGATGAATTCAAGAAAGCTCACCAAGCAAAGAAGACCCCTCAGCTTTACTAGAAAACAATGATTAAGAAGGGGTTGTTATATAAAAAGCTTGAAGACATCCAGAAGAATAAGCTCCAGTTACTCCTTGAAGGCAACCATCCTGATGAATTTGTATATAGGAGTAACTACGGTGGAGCTGAAAAATAGCAGGACCATGAAGTACTTATCAGAGTACTATGGTCCAGAGTTCTTCTTCGAAGGAGGAGTAGAAGAACTCTCTCAGGAGGAACAAGTTGTTCTCCTTGAGGCCTATGTCCGAGAGTCATACAACTCATTATGGGGAAGTAAATCTCATGAATGGATAACAACTCTGTGTCCAGTTCCCCAAAACAGAGTTCCCATTCATACCCTGCCAAAAAATATCTGAGATTTCTTCCCAGGTCGGAGCTTACATGGGTCATCTTCTCTACTGATCAAGAAGGAAAAAGACCAACACTTTGCCAACAATAAGTGGGATACTCAATAATTTAGAGGTTTTAGTTGCATTGGTTCAGGGGGAGTTTGTTGGACCAAAAGAACCAATGAGCCAAATCAAAAAACCTCTAAGTCCCACATGTATACAACAACAGCTGAAAGCCTCATCAGCAGTTTGACAAGTGCTGAAGACTTCACAGCTGAAGATCAAGTGCTGAAGACTTCAACAGCTGAAGAACTAAAGTGCTGAAGTACAACAGCTGAAGAACACAAGTGCTGAAGCTGAAAGACCAAGTACTGAAGTACAACAGCTGAAGAGTTTACAAGTGCTGAAGATCAACAACTGATGTACAAAGTCTGAAGACAAAGACTGAAGACATCAGCTGATGACATCTACTGAAGTCATCAGCTGATGAAACACCTGAAGGTCAAAGTCTGAAGATCAAGTACTGAAGCCTCAGTAGTTTGTCACAACTGCTGAAGAGTACTTCTTCAGTAGTTGTGATATCAGTAGTTTTATACTTTCTAGTTTCAGTAGTTTTATGTTTCAGTAGTTTTGTAAAACAACTGAAGAGCTTGTTCTTCAGTCGTTGTTGTTTCAGTAGTTTCCAATCAGTAGTTTTATATTTTGTACTTAACACTCTCATATGTTCTCAGTAGTTGTGAACATTGCAGTAGTTTGTAAGAGTTAGTTATTTTTGTATTAGATCTGCCAGTTGTCACTTTCCATGATAACAGCATGATTGTTGCACTCTATATAAGTGTGACAACTTATTGTAATACGTGAATATTTTGGAATGAACGACGTGAATGAATGAATGATTTGATTAGAACATTCCATATCTATAAACATTCCTTGAATCAAAAATATATTCTCTCGCTATAACCGTATGTGCTCTTAATGCATACAATCATCGACTTCTTGCTACAATTTGTCTAATTCCTATTCTTATTCCGCTGCCTTGAACTCTAATACATCAAACTTGTGATCGCTGATCCTGTCAAATGGTATTAGAGCAGGTTATCATTGATCGATCTAATAATTGATCATTGAAACTGCTATTCCAGATCTAAGTTTGATTGAATTAGCTTTTGTTTTTGCAAGAAACGGTTATAGAGATTGAATTTTCTGTATTTCTGGTCATTCATCCTGAGATCTTATCTTGGTTTTTATTGAGTTTGTTGTGGTCTGTTTAAAACTTTTAAAAGCAGACTCAAAAATGCCCATCCATTTTGGAATGAGGCAGTTGTCAATGCATGTTACACTTTAATCGAGTCCTGGTAGTAAAACGTCATGGTAAGACATGTTACGAGCTACTTCAATGATGTAAGCCAAGTCTAGAGTACCTTGAACAATTTGGCGCACCTTGCACCCTTTTGAAGAAAACTCAAGAAGGCAAGTTTAGCGAGCAGGCTATAGAAGGAATCTTCCTAGGATATAACACACCGAATAAGAGAGTTTACAATAACTCAATGGCTCAAGTAGAAGTGTGGTGTAACATGGACATTCAGAGATACATCACCCCCCAGCTAGAAAAGGACCCACATTCTTTTTCAATTATGATGGATTCTTTAAGTCCTTCAACATCCCTCTCTCCACTTCTAAAGACGAGTTAGCTACCATGATGATGTATGAGGTCTTAAACATACCACCCGTAGACTCAACAACATCTGGATCTCAAGATCAGTCTTCTAGTAACTCAGGGGGAGCACTAGAGTTAAGTGATTCCTCCTCTGACGATAAGATATGAAGAATGTTTAGGTGGAACACGAGGAACAGGTTCCTGCTTCAACAAGTACACATGCATCCGATGCTGATGCCCCTGACACTTCGAACCTCAAACTGCAACAGCTACATATTCGGACTCTAGAACTCACAATCTAGGTCAGGATGTAGTTCTTCCCACCACTCTCGGGTCACGTCTAAACTTTTATCATCCACTAGACAATGTCTTAGGGGATGCACAATCAGGAGTACAGACATGAAATCAGCTATATTCGGCTGATTATGCCTCAATCATGGAAAAAGGATACCGTCACGATGGAGCTTATCGATGTTTTGTGTCACAATTTGAGCAAAAATATGTAAGTGATGCGTTGAACGATGAGGCTTGGGTGAGTGCCATGCAAGAAGAACTTTTTCAATTCAAGAAGTTAGGTGTGTGGACTCTCGTGGATAGACCTAATGGTGCTAAGGTCATTGGAACAAATTGGGTCTTAAAATGCAAGAAGGATGACCAACGGGTCATTATCAGAAACAAGGCTCGGCTTGTAGTTCAAGGATTTCGACAAGTCGAGGGAATCAATTACAACGAAGTGTTTGTACCCATGGCAAGAATGGAATCAATCCGTATCTTCCTAGCCTATGCATCATATATGAAGATTAAAGTCTATCAGCTCGATGTGAAAAGTGCATTCCTTCATGGTGAAATCTAAGAAATAGTGTATGTCAGTTAACCCGAGGGATTTGAGGATCCATATCATCGGCACCGAGTTACAAGTTAGACAAGGCTCTATACGGGCTACATCAAGCCCACAGGGCATGGTACAAGAAACTCTCCACTTATCTTGTGAAACATGGGTTTCGAAGATGAGTGATGGATTGTACACTATTTATCAAAGAAAAAGATGGTGACTTGCTCCTTGTACAGATCTATGTTGATGACATAATCTTTGGATCCAAAAACGAAGAGTTATGTAAAGAATTTGAAGCAGTAATGAAAGCAGAGTTCGAAATGAGTGCAAAGGGGGAAATGAAGTTCTTCCTCGGATTATAGGTGGATGTGACATCTAAGGGAATTTTCCTACATCAAACAAAGTATGTAGGCGATATTCTCAGTCGGTTGATATGGAGAATGCTATTGCAGCTGGAACTCCTCTTGCTACAAACCACGATATAGCACCCGACGAAATTGGCGATCTGGTTGATGCCACCATGTACCGAGGAATGATTGGATCCCTCATGTATTTCACAGCCTCATGACCTGATATCATGTACGCGACGTGTGTATGCTCCAGATATCAGGCGAAACCGAAAGTCAACCATCTTATTGGGGTTAAGAGGATATTTCGTTATCTGAAGGGTACACCAACACTAGGATCGTGGTATCATCATGATGATGACTTCAAAATTACAGCGTATAGTGACTCAGATTATGGCGGTTGCAAAATGAACTACAAGTCCACATCAGCAGGATGTCAATTCTTTGGGATGAGACTAGTGACCTGACAGTGTAAGAAGCAGACCTCGGTTGCCCTGTCAACCTGTGAAGCTGAATATGTTGTTGCTGCAAGTTGTTGTTCACAAATTATCTGGATTCAACAGCAAATGCAGGATTATGGTTTGCATTCACTAATACTCCTATATATGTTGATAACTCTGCTGTGATAGCTGTAACTAAAAATCCGATCCAACATCCTAAAACAAAACACATCAGGATTAAATATCATTTTATATGTGATTGCTTTGAAAAACGTTTAATCGATGTGGTTAAAATTAATACGGATTTTCAACGCACTGACCTCTACACAAAAGCCTTTGATAAACCACATTTTCTATATCTGTTAGAGGTCAGCGGCGTTAAAAAGAAAAGTGATGTGATTTCCGACGATGACAATACTGAGTCCCACAAGTAGATGTCATTTTATTTTTAAATTTTTTCTTTATTTTTTGTTTTATTTTTATTTATTCACCTATAAAAATCCTAAAAACACAAATCTTTAACAGTTTTAGAAATTTAGGGGGAGAATAGGTTAAGTTAGTATTTAATTTCAAAAAAAACGAGAGAGGAGGACAAGCAAGCTAAAAGAAATGAGATCGTATCTACGATACTGATTCAATGATTATAGAAAATGATAGTACACTGGAACAAATATTTTGGGACTTTAAAAGAAGAAATTGTTTAAAATGGAAAGTTCAAAGTATAAGTCTGAGAAGTCTAAGCAAAAATAATGGAAAAATGATAGTAGAACTAGCTACTGCTAAGGTAACACGGAGAAAGTAGACCTAGAGGTTGTTAGGCCATTAGATGATGTGTCGGTAAATTCAACACAATAGATAAATAGACCTTGTTGGTAATCTCAAGATCAAACTAAGTTGTTCAACATGCTGTGGGTTAGCATCTTGTCTCTAGTTAACATAATTAACAGAGTTTCAATAAGGGGTGACGAGCAAAATAAACACCACAAATGTGTGTGGATGACCATAATATAAGCAAAAGCACATGATGAAAAATGCAAAAAGCAATCAAGCTAATAACCTATGTTGTTGGTGCGATCTGGCAAAAAGAATAAAATTGCTCAAACAAGAAGATAGGTTGTGTGCCTCTCTGCTGTACGGTGGCACTGACTTGAGGACAAGCATAACCTAGATATTCTAGAATTTGTTGTTGTTTGCCGCCTCTCTGTTGTGCGGTGGCACTGACCTGAGGCTTGACTTCTCTTTGAAAGCTCTAAGAATAGTTTCTTCTCAATACTACCCATAGACCACTCAAAAATCTCCTGAGGAAAGTTGATTACCATATAAGAGTGGGATCCACAAATGCTTGTTGAAATTATTAAACTTAAATCATCACCAATCTATGTCAACAGTCTGTGTATGGATTTAAGAGACAAGTATACTAACAATCATCGTGGCTGCAACTCTTGAAAGTCAACACCACTATGTGCATCTTGTGCTACTAGTATGATTTCCTAGACTTGCTAATGACTCTCGATGAGAACAAGATTCGAGAATCAAAAAGTTTTGATAACATGTCCCAAATAATTTGACTTACCTGTATGATTCCATAATGAATCGTTCCACTTATGGTCAAAATAACTTGAAGCTGCTTGTTCTAGATATAATTTTGTTAGATATCTATCTTAGGATTTCCATCTCACACAAAATTTACAAAAATATGTTTACTTATGTTTTTTAGTTCTAGTAGTTTCATTTGTTTAATATCGTCAGTTTAGTTGTTAAAAGTCAGACTATGTATTGGAATTCTGTCTGGGATCTAATCACTAAAAAGGGTCACGTCTGAGGTGACCAAACGGTTTTTTCAAATGTTAAAAGGATCACGTTTGAGGTGATCAAAAGTTTTTGAAGTTAAAATGGTTATATCTAATATGATCGAATGCTTTTAATGTTTTGCCAAGTGTAAAAGGGGATAAATGTAAAATGGCCATAAAGTCAAAATCATAAGTAAAGGCCATTCGCACGACCGGACCATGAGTATGAACCAGCCGTACGATTGGACCATACGTATGAGCCCAATCACATGACTAAACCACACGTATGGCTCAGACGTGCGATTGGACCATCGGCATGAGTAAACTGACACGATTGTATCACAAGATTGAACCAATGGTATGAATGGAGGTGACCGAATGACACAGTTGCACGACTCACACCTAGTCGCACGACTTAAGGTGACCAACTGTGCCAGTCGCACGACCGACCCTCAGTCGCACGAATCAAGTTTGCAACTAGGTTCTCTCGCACGACTGGAAAGTGTAATTAGAGGGGGAGTCGGTCGCAGTCACTCATCACTCCCAAATCGCCCTCAAGTCGCACTAGAGCACCGGTACTCTTCCAAAATTGTGTTTCATTGATGTAGCATTGTGATTGTGATTCTAACGGTTACTCTATTCATCTAAAGGTACACTCCAACTGAACTTGGTCAAAATGAATGTCTTAAGTGCAGGTTTTAAGTGTTGAAATCACTGAAACCCGTAACCGAGACTCGTCTTAAGAATGGAACACTTAAATGGTCACACATGTTGGCTTAAATGAATCGACTCGTCTACGGTCCAGATGATATTAAACACAAAGTGAAATGTCATGTACTAATAAAGAGTAAAACCTTTCATGTTTAACAGTGAGGTATGCGAATGGACACGCTGATGAACTCCAGTCGAACGATTGAGCCAGCCGAATGACTCAATCGCACGTATGAACCATGCTTATGGGTTCAGTCGTATGACTGGTCCAACCGCATGAGACAGTATATGACTAAGCTCAGTCGCAGGCTCAATCATATGACTGAGCCCAATCGCACGATTAAGACTTAGTCGCATTGTCCATTCGCACGACTAAACTAAATGAATCAAGTTCATTAAAATCCAAATGTCATCCATGTACACAAATTCAATCATATATGTTCTTGTGTTGCAGCACCATGGCTGAACGATGGATAATAAACATCAAGCATAATGTATGTGCACATGTAGATGCTATTCTGAAAATGAAGTACACTAGGGACATCAACTCAGGTGTGCTCAACAAGAGAAACTTATGCCCCCTATTCAAGTGCTTAGCTCATGTCATCCGTAAGTGCATAGCTTCAAGGGAAGGAGAAATTAATGAGATGTCCAACCAAATCCAGAATGCATACTTAGCACTAATGTTAAATCACCTGCCCATGTGCTCTCACATGATCCTCTCCTGCTTGATGGAGACGAAGAAGATGATGTTTTGGATAGAGATGGGAATAATGCTATGCAAATGGGTGGTGGTATGGATGAAGAAGACTCTAAAGAAACTAACAAGGTTATGTCACTTCATGTACAAGATGCCTATGCTTATTGGTTACAGTGGAATATCTCTCAGGCTTATTAACAGCAGATTGATCCATAACAGAGCCAAAAGCTTGCTGAAGAAGTATTAAAGATCCTAGAAGAAGGTTATGACCGTTAAGTTAAACCTAAGTTCCTGGTGCATTGGCAATGTGATAATTTCAGCCTGATCAATAATCTTTTGAGGAACAGATTGAAGATTGTGTGATGTACACATCTAGCTCAAGCTGAAAAGACTACGGATCAAGACAAAGGAATTATTAGCTATATATGTATTGAAAACTTTTGTACTTGAATCTTGTATTAATATTATGTTATTAATGTTTATACATCCTTACCAAATGTTTGATTGTCTTGATTAATTACTAACCACTGATGTGTTACATGTTTAAATCAGGCAGTCATTCATCTTAGCAAGATGAGTACGATGTTGCTCCCCTTCAACAAATCAAGTCTCAATGGATAATGATGCTTGATTTGAAAGGGATTGTCAGGAGGTCTATGAGTTATACTCCTGAAGAAGAAATAGTTCATGATCTTACTGATGAGCAACTACCTGAGATATTCCGACTGAATCCAAATGAAATAGTGAAGGATGCTTCTACAGTTGACATGGATAGTGACGATGAGCTTAATGATGTAGACGAGATAGAGATTGAAGACGTTACAACCCAGCATTATCTAGAGTATGCTGACAACGAGGGGAATGTAGTCCGTAATCTGGGTGACACTCTTGTCAGTGATACGTTTGAAACAATGGATAAAATGGAGCAAGAGTCAGAGAAGAATAAGGATCAAGCCCAAGCCTCGGACGCTGATGTCAACATCAAAAAAGTTGAATGGGCAGCTTGTTTTGCAAAGATCCGTGCCCAACGCACAACGCAAAAGTTGAGTGCCTACGCCAAGCTCTACAAAGTAAAGAAGCATCTAAAGGTGTCTGGCAGGATTATCGTGTGGGCTTATTTTGAGGATCTACATGTATATGCAGTGAAGAGGGAGAAGGGAATCTGGTACTTTAGATTCCCACATGATGTGAAGACTCTACCTGGTTTTGAGCTCAACCAGCTGGCTCGCATGAACCTATTGTATGCTAACCCGAGGAAGATGTCAAGCTGGTTTGAGGCTACGTTGAAGAAAGAATACCACAAGAGATGGGTTAACTTCAAGCCTCAACAACCTACGAGATATATTAGAAGGTCAAAGGTGGACCCAAGGACTGGGAAACCCAAAGTGGTGCTGAACTGGTGTCCTCCGTGCACTATGTCAAAATTCCCATGAGAAAAATGCCACAGGACTTCACTCCCCACTTCAAGTGGTGGTATTATGATTGGAGAACAGGAGAACCGGTCATAGTATTGCAGAAAGAGCGCCAAATGGAGACCATCTGGGTCCTTGACCCAATGTGGCTAACCAACCATCAGCTAGTGATGTTTATACTTTATACAGGTGGCCATTAATCTATGATACGCAGGATATAGTACAGGCCCTCCAGTTTCAAAATGTGATAAGACTCTGTTTTGCATTCAAGATACATGCTGGAGTTACAGTCGAAGAGAGGCATAAGAAGTTGACGAGCTAATGAAGGATGCCAGACGATGAAGGAAACTAGGTCCAAGGGGGAGTTTGTTGATAAGGTTTTGTTTATTAACTAAATTTTTGAAAAACAAAACAAAAAGAGTTTTAGTGGTGTTGTTGCAATAAGTTTTACCATTATATCTCAGATTATGCAGATTCTTAGAAACATGATAAGCCAAGATCTGTCAAAATTGGGAACTTGTATTAGTTGTGACATACAAGTCAATCCAAGCAAAAAATTGACAACTTCAACAACCAACTTCATAAGAAAATCAATCAAGGACCTCTCTTCATAAGATGAATGATCAATTCATCACATTAACTATTGATTAAGGTCAAAAGGTAATGCAGGTAAGTGCATTAGTTAATCCGGGTGAAGGTAACCAATGCATGTAACTAATGCACGTAACAACATTTTTTAAAGTACAACTAATGCGGACAATGATTTTAGTCTACCGCATTAGTGTGTAAAGTGCAGGTGAAGTTTACTCTACCGCATTTGATACAGTTAACAAATGCGTATGAACAGGTCTCTATTGCATTTGCTACAGTGCTGTGTTGACTTGTCAACGCATTTGTAGTTGCACAAATGGACGTTGTTCTATCGCATTTGCTACTGTACCATATACGGATATGGTAAAACAAGCAATTCAACCGCATTGTTTGCAATGTTCTTCCGCATTTACAACAACTCAAATGCGGACAGCCAAAGAATTTCAAGTTTAACTTCCGCATTCGCAACAATACACAAACGCTGATAGAATAAAACTTAAGCAACATAACTTCTCATTTATAACAGTAGAGTAATGTGGACAGTTAGTCAAATATTAAGCCTTCCGCATTAGCTACAGTCACAAATGCGAATGACCAAAAGTAGCAAATGCGGACTGTCAATATCAACAGTTCGTCCTCCGCATTTGCTACAGTCAAAAAATGCGGATCACCAAAATCAAACAAATCAACCTCCAGCATTTGCTACAGTATTGACTGTATCTACTTGTAAACTTATAAAATATTTCAAATTGTATTGTTTGACTATTTAAAGGAATCAGCGAGTCATTTAATACTTTTCAAATTTGAGAGATCTTATAGTGAGACGAGCGCAAACCTACAGTACACCACCATCAATCATCATCATCATCACAAACATTCAAAGATTTTATTGTGTTTCTTCTTTAAACATTATTGTCATCAATTTAGAACCGCAGTTGTTTCGAAGATAAGGTATAACTTAACAGATTTTGAAACCAAAACCTAAGTCTGGACTGTTACCCTAAATCAAACAATGACCCTAAAAATATTGAAGAACACCAAAATCAAACTCATTAATGTGATGTAATATACATTTTCGATCTCAATAAACATATAAATTGATAGGAATGCAACTGATATTGAAAACCATGATAATCATGTTTACTGCGAAAAACAGAGCAAAGTGAAAAAGAAAATTGTGTAACAAATCAAAGTCACATTAACAAATCAAATCAAAGTTAATGTCAAGTTGTTAACTAACACACATGTCTCTTGTGCAGATTACATGGCAAATCTTAGATGGTGCAAGCTCCATAACGTCAGCGGTTATCTAAACCCTGATGTGCCTGAAGCCGAAGGTCTTAGAGATATGATAAGATTCTTATCTACCACAAGGGTAGCATATGCCATGATAGTAAGACCAACAATCTATGAGAATCCCATCAGGTCATTCTTGGAATCAGCTAAATTCGTTGAAGAGGATGGAGTGAAAATTCTAACTGGGAGAATCAACAATCAACTCAATCTAAGGATCACAGAAGAGTCAGTTAGAAGATGTCTGCAATTTAATTATAATGCAGATGACCTCTGAATTGGATGATGAGGAAATAACCACATTTTTCTCTGAAATTGGTTATGAAGGGAGTTATGAAGAAAAGCAGATAGTCAAAGGATTAGTGTCTGCCTTGGAGATTCCTAATTCATATGTTCCAACATTGTCTGTCTAAAAGGAAAATAGGATGGAATGAAATTCCAGTCCTCACATCTTCTGCAATCTGTGCTCTCTACACCAAAGACGATTTAACATGTCTGCATATGTATTCATGGCCTAATCTCCAACATTCAAGAAGGGTTGAGATACAATTTTCTAATGTACCCCAGATTCATTCAATGTCTAATCAATGAATCATTTCATGACATTGTTAATGAAGGATCTGTGCTTAACATTCTCATTATGATGAAAGATCCTATAAGTACATCAAGAAGAAGGACCCAAGGAACTTTTATAGTGGTGCCCCTTCACCCCTCTTCCTTGGATGCTTCAACAAATATATCAAGCAGGTCAAGCACAACCACCTCCACAACCAATAGCTCAACCAACTCCATAACCATCACCATACCATCCCCCATACCATCTCCAACACAATCCCAGTCAATTGGTATTAGAGCTTTGGCTCTCGATTCTCTTTCAGATCTGCGCACAGACTGAATAGAACTCGATTGATCTGATAATCAAGTTGCTAGTAGCAGATATTATCATCTCTACTTAGCAAACAGTAAACATACTCCTGTTAAACAACAAGAACACTCAAAATGGAACCTCAACAGAACTGCTTGAAGAAGTTGGTCTCATCAAACATAATCAATCTTAAAATCAACTAAATCTATACTTACACAAATCAACAAGGATTCTAACAGTTCCTCTGAATTAGGTCATACACCTAAACCTCCCATGCTTAAACACAAATCTAAGTTTAAACAATGGAGAATACGGTTTAGAAATTATATCACAAGTGTAGATCCTGACTTTTGGATCTCAATATGTAAAGGTCCACAAGCTGCACTATACAGACTGCTAGAATACCAATTGAAGACTTAACTCTGGATGAAGTTGTCTATAAGAAAATCAAAATTGATCTCAAAGCATACTCTATTTTGACTCAAGCACTCAAAATGGATGTGCTGAAAAGATTGGAAAAATATGGAACTGCTAAAGCTCTTTGGGATGCTCCCAAAATTATGTGTGAAGGTAGTAGTGAAGTTGCTAAAATTAACAAAGACAAGCTGGTCAATCAGTACGAAACCTTCCATCACACCAAAGGAGAATCCATATCAAAACAACTGCATAGATTTGTATAGTTGGTCAATGACTTGGAAATTATGGGTGTTTCATACAACATTAAATTACTTAACAAGATAATGCTTCATAGTCTACCTAAAAGCTGAAAGCAAAATATCACAATGCTGAAAAATACTCTTGATCTTGAAAGTACCACTCTAGACATTATGATAGCCAAGATTGAAGTTTTGGAACTTGATGAACGAAGCAGAAATCTGAGTGGACCAAAAGTGATTGAAGCCTACAAATTCCCTTCAAATCACATTCTATTGAAAATGATTTCATAATAGAGGAAGATGACTTCATCTCATCAAGAGATCAAATGAACAATACTGGGTTCATTGCATCTCCACCATTCAATCACCCTTTAAGTTTAGCTCAAGCACTAAAAGTCTCCACTGCTCCTCTAATTTCTCGAGAAGACTTAAAATCAGAAAAGCAAAAGGCAACTTACAATGCCTTTGTTGCAAGTTTTGAAGCATATCTTGGGGGAAGACTCACTTCTGCCCATCTAATACAGGAAGATTTAGACGAAATAGATCCTGATGATGTTGAGGAGCTGGATCTACAATGGAAAATGGCAATGATTGCCATGAGAGCAAAGAAATTCTTCAGAAGAGGAAGAAAGTTAAGCCTGAATGAGAACACAAAACTTGGATATGACAAATCCAAGGTAAAATGCTTCAACTATGGCATGACTGGCCATTTTCTCAAGAGAGTGTAATGCTCCTAAAAGAAACAACCATTCAAGGAACTCTCCTGGTCAATCATCATCACAGCCCAATTCAAGCTATCACTCAAACAATCAACAACAGCAATACCATCATTCTCATCATCAACAAACATACCAGAATCAACCACAGCTGACTAATTAAGCCATGCAAGCAGTCAACCTTCTGCCAGTGCCCTTGTGATCAAACAAGATGGGATATATGACTGGAGTGTGTATGTTGAGGAAGTCAAGCCTCAATTCCAGAGTCATGCTCTTGTGGCTCACATCAATGATGGACCATCTTCAATGCCTACTGAGATAAAAACTAACCGTTGTAGTGAGAAATGCATAAATGAATTACAAGAGTATAGAGAACACAATCATAAACTGGTAGATAAAATTAAAGAAGAAAAGGTGAAGTCAGAAATGATGAAGAGAGAACTAAAAAGTTTTGAAATCAAAATCAAATCTCTCATTTCTGACATAGAAAAATTGCATAGTGAGAAATACAATCTTGCAGCTGAAAATGAGCTACTTACTAAAAAGTTAGCTCAAGCTAAAGCTCAACAATCTATGACTGAAGTGAAACTTGAAAAGTTTCAAATGTCTTCAGTCAAGCTACAAGAAATGCTGAATCACAAAAGGATCCAAAAGACATGTCAGGGATTGGGTATAATTCATGTCCTCCACCATACAATGACAATTACACTGTCATGCCTGACTCTGTATCACTCTCTGAATCAATCAAACGTAAAACTATGGAACCTAAATCAATAGTGAAACAAGTGACAAATCCTCAAAACAAACATGATATTTATGTTGAAACCAATGAGGATAAAATCAAGTTAAGACACCCAATCAAAAATCAAAGAGTGCTCAGACAAGACAGTGAATGTAATGAAACCATCAAGCCCTGTAAAAGCAATTGTACCTTTTAAACAATTTATACCATCTGTTTTACAATGAAAAAGAAATATGTCAAAACAGTGAAACCCACTCCTGAGAGTAGTTCTGATAATGAGATTGTATCTCCACAAAATTCAAGCAAATCAGAAAAGGTTTCACTGAAAAAGAAACCAACTGTAAAACTGAGTTCAACACATAAAACTTCATCAGACCCCCAGTCATCAAAATTAAGGCAGGGAGTTCGGTTTGATATTTGTAACAAATAACATGTTAACCAGTTTGAGAAAGAGGTGAGAAGTAGGTCGAAGAAACAGAAATAGCCCAGACAACTAAACAAAAGTAGTGTTGTGAAACAATCTACTAAAAGAATTGATTCTGATTCATCACCTAAAGAAAAGAAACTGACTCATCAAAAGAAAGTATCAGTTGAGTCACACAAAGAAAAATCAGATTCGAGAAACAAAGAAGTGTATTATGATATTTGTTACATGTTCAATCATAAGATAGATAAATGCTTCTTCAATCAATAGTGTTCTATCTGTGATATGAACAATCACTCCACCAAAAATTACTATTTCAACAAGTATTGTTCAATCTGTGACATGAACAATCACAATACATCTGATTGTTACTTTAATCAGAAGGGGTTGAGAATTCCACAACACAAGCCCATCTCAAAAACATCTACTGTGATGCATTCTGTCACACTTCATCTTCATAATACTCAATGTAGGACACCTAGATCAACAAATGACAGAAATAACTCGAAGGATTTAAGGAAGGGTCAAAGAAATCATCTCACAATGAAACACAAACTTGACCTTCCTAAGAAAAAACCAACTTTTGATAATGAAACTCACGCTGAACTTTTAGAAAGAAATAGACACCAACGATTTCATTATTCATCTGAATCCTCAGTAGATGTTGATGAGATGACTCGACCTATTGATAGGATCTCAGCATCTAGTTTGATCGATTCAAATGATTTCAGCAGCGGAATAGAGTACCAACTAGCACAATTCGAGCAAGAATACCAAAGATATAGCAATGAACAGAATTAGTTATAGAGAGAGAAAGTTTCTGCAAAAGGAATATTTCATTCAATCACACGCTTTGGCGTGGCTTTCGCAAATTACAATTTAGGTCATTCTTCCTTATATAAGGAAAGATGACGTAGGCTGATGTCACTTGATAGTGACATCTAACCGTTATTTAACAACTACTAAAACACTAAAACTACTCAAGATGTCAAGCAGCTGACATCTTCTTACAAGAAGCTAAGTGTTTACTTATTACAAAACTACTGATAAGAAACTACTGAAACTACAACGACTGAAGAACAAGCTCTTCAGTCGTTTTACAAAACTACTGAAAGTAAAAACATAAAACTACTGATAAACACAACTACTGAAGAAGTACTCTTCAGCTGTTGTGACAAACTACTGAAACTTCAGCACTTGGTCTTCAGACTTGAACTTCAGACGTTTCATCAACTGATGACTTCAGATGTCATCAGTGATGTCTTCAGTCTTTGTCTTCAGACTTTGTACATCGTTGTTGATCTTCAGCACTTGTTGACTCTTCAGCTGTTGAACTTCAGTACTTTGGTCTTCAGCTTTAGCACTTGTATCTTTAGCTGTTGACCTTCAGTACTTGGTCTTCAGCTTCAGCACTTGTGTTGTTCAGCTGTTGAGCTTCAGCACTTTAGTCTTCAGGGTTGAAGTCTTCAGTACTTGATCTTCAGCTGTTGAAGTCTTCAGCACTTGTCGAACTGCTGATGAAGCCTTCAGCAGTTATTGTGATATCATGTGGGACTTAGAGGTTTTCTGATCTTGGCTCATTGGTTCTTTTGGTCCAACAAACTCCCCCTAAACCAATGCAGCCAAAACCTCTAATTGATTTATTTTCCCACTTATTGTTGGCAGAATGGTTGGTCTTTTTCCTTCTTGATCAGTTGAGAAGATGACCCATATAAGCACTGGCCTGGGAATGAGTCTCTGATGATTTGGTTGGCAATGTATGGATGGGCGCTCTGTATTGGGGAATTAGACACTGAGTTGTTCCCCCATCCATGAGACTCACTTCCCAACTATGAGCTTGTAGGATTCCCTGGTGTAGGCCTCCAAAATACAATTTGTTCCTCCAGGGTGAGCTCCTTCCTCACCATCGAAGAATCCTTCTGGCCCATAGTACTCAGACAGGAATTTGACCTGTTTTCCAATTTTGAGTACCACTGTTGTAATCTGTCTGTAAGCAAATTCATGAGGATGATGACCTTCTAACAGCAGTGGTAACTCATCCTTTCTGATCTCATTCACCTCTTATACACACCAGCCCCTTTTTGATCATTCTGTTCTCCAGCATCTTTTGTGGGGCATGTTTGAGGTGTAGGGCTTTGTGAAATCTTCCAGGATTTCCCAGGGTGAGACTACAAGGGCTAAGGAGATCACTTCATCTACAATCTTTTTCACTTGCCTATTGTATCTCTGAGGGATATTTTCTTTTGTATTCTATGAGCCACCCTGGGATCAGGCCAAATTCTTACTCTTTCTTTCACATGCTGAAAAGTATGTCTAAGAGTATAATCCTCTGAGCTTGTTTTTCTCATATTAATGATGGAGGAAGTGGCTACATATGCTTTATCTACTCTCCTCAATAACTCTTCATCGTGCAATCTGTGTTGTTCTTCTTCTTCCAATTTCACTTTGATTGCATCTCTTTGTTGCTCAGGAGCTATTGCAAGAGAGATCTTTGGCCTTAGGCAACTGCAGAACAGCTGAGATCGGCAACCTGTCTTCATCATCATCTTCTTCTTCTTCCAGCCTCAACACCTTTCTCTTCATCTGCTTAGGTGCATCATCGGCTGTTAGTTTTGAGGGTAGGGAGTTGGTTTGTGGGTTGTGGTTGTGGTTGTTTTGGAGAGGGAATTTGACAGGCTGAGTTAGCATTTTGGAGGTGAGTATGGCTTTTGAGTGTTTGGCTAGCTCAGTCTTGCTCGCTGCTCCTGCTTCATTCAAAGCTTCTATTACTAATCCCTTAGTATATGCCTCCGACGAACAGATCTTGGAGGTTATGGCCAAGATGTTTGTCCCTGGTCCATGATTTATTTCATTCAATGATCTCCCAAGTATTTGCTGATAAATCTGATCATGATCTCAAGTCTTTCTCTATCCATTGTGCTATAGCTGGCCCATCTTTGTTGAATCTCTTCGATCTCTAATCTTCTTATTTCAGAGTCCAGCTTTTCAGTAGTGAAACCTTGCCTAAACAGCTGATCAATGATATTGTCCATTGATCTGCTGTGTTCAGCATCAGCCTCTTTAACCATTTCATTCAAGTTTTTCTCTTTTTCAGCAATTTTCTTTTTCTTATATGTGACATGAAAGTCCTTTTGACTTTCATGTACTTTCTCCTTTTCAGCTCCCTTCTCATTCTCATTCTCCTTCTCTTTCTTCGGTCTCATACACAAGTCCTTCTCTATTTTCACTTCTTTGTCCTTCTCTTTCTCTTTCTCCTTCTCCATCCACTTTCTTTTAGCTCTCACTACTGGAATCTCCCCCTTTTTGGGTGCATTGGTTTTAAGGGTTTGATCAGCAAAAAGCTTTTGGCTCAGTACATCCTCCACCATAGGTTTTAAGACAGAAGAAAGTCTCTTATCAACAGTTTTAATGACAAGTTCAGTTATCTGTGGTGTGATGAGAGATAGGGGATTTTGAGGGATAGCATCCATTTTCTCAAGGGGGTTTTGGTCCTAAGAAATGGTACCAGAAACATAGGCAGGTGGCTGAGATTCTTTGAGTGGCTGTGTGTTTAAGTGAACTTCAGAGGAAGGTGCCATCTGTTGGGTTGATGTGGTGGCAGATGGTCTTTCTCCCTGAGAAAGTTGGTCAAGTAGTTTTTGCAGCCTACTGACCTCCTCCTCTAGGATTATGTTCTGGGCAAGAACATCATAAAAAAGCCCAGGTCATCATCAGCAGATGTTGAATCACCTGACCTCCTGCTTGTAGCAGGATGTACATGCACTGGGTGTAGACCAGATGTAGCATGTGCCCCTTTGTCTTGGAACTTGGGACTTCCAGCCTCAGGACTATGTCCTTCATCAGCTGTTGCCTCTGGTGAGGTCTTAGTTATGTTACCAACCTCAGTCTGATCATATGCTGATTCAGAAGAGGTGGCAACCTCACCAGATGTTCTGATCTCCATATCCACACCAGGAAAAGAACATTTAAACCCCGGTGCTGTGGGTTGTCAGAAGCATGTGTATCCTCTTCCTCAATTGCTGTTGTTCTCCCTTTTTTGGTGGTTGTAGGGGAGGAGGAGAGGCATCCAGCTGAGTCAGCACATTGGCAATTATAATGGTTGGCTTTGAGGGGCATTTGCATGTGGAGAGGGGATAGAAGCTGATTGCATCCGGGAGAGGATGCTCTTCGATGATAACCTCCTCAAGTAAGAGAGGTCTCAGTAATGTGGTTTCCCCTGAAGTGGTTGCAACAGGATCTTTTTAAGAGGATACCTGTGCGGCTGTTGCTGGTTGAGTCTTTAACACTACTGGAGGGTTTGAACTAGTAGTTTTATCCTGTTTGGTGGTACAGGAGCATCATCAGGGGACTCATCTCCCTGATTAGCTTGTTTGGGTTTGGATTTTGGCTTGGTGGGGACTTTGGATCTGGCAGTTGAAGCTGTGGGTTCCCTTTGCTTGGGTTTGAGCAAACGGGCAGCTTCTTTGAGAGATTGGTCGGAGTTATACCTGGAGTATACCTCAGCTAGAACAGCTGGTGCAGGGACTCCAAGGCCAACAAGGCCATCATTTGTAATTCATTTAAAATTATGGCCATCAGAAACCTGGGATATAATAGCCATGTTTTCCCACAGGTTTCTATGCCAGATCTTTGATTTCTAGAAACACAATTTGTGAAAATTTAAAGGTTGGTGTTCTAGAATTGAATATAATACCTGTTGCCACCGGGAAGACATTTGATCCCATGAGGATGTCTTCGAGGCTAAGCAAACATTCACCATATGAAATATCAGTCTTTCAGCATCAGGGAAGTTCTTCTTCAGTATGGTAGCAGCTCGAAGATTTCCGTCGTACCCATTGTTGATGAAGGACATATCAGTTGTGCCCTTCGGGTACTCAGTCACAGCAGTAGCATCTTGTAAATTTAGCACTCGACGAATGCTATCAGGTGTAACCTCTACTTGGTTTTTGGTTGACCAATGACCGAACAGAATTTGGCGGAAGGCACATCAGTGTGAACGTAGGCATTGGACCAAAACTGACTTGGGTAGATGGTCGGGTTTAAGAGCAGAGCAGTACTATACTGAGAATCAGCCATTAAGTCTATGGCGTGATCAAACTTTGTCCAGAAGGCCGATTTCGTGAGTAGGCTACGCAATTATGTCTGGGTTTTAGACTCATGGTTGCCATTTTTGAAAGTATGAAGGTCAGAAGAACGGCTAATGGAACGTTTGAGAAGAAGACAGGTATTTATAGGGTTGGGATAGGAAAAGGCTGAAAGAAAACTACTGAAGGTTTTGGTGTGGTCATCAGCTGTTTGAAACTATTGATGACGTGGTATTAACCTTCAGAGGTTTAAAACGACTGATAGTGGTGGTGTTGTTATTAGGTGTTATAAAACAACTGAAGACTTGGTTTTGACCATCAGACGTTGAAACAGCTGAAGTCTTGGTGTTAACCATCAGTATTTATGAAACTACTGAAGGTCGTGGTTTTGACTTCATATGATGTAAACAACTGAGGACTTGGTGTTTGTCATCAGTAGTTGTGAAACTACTGAAGACAGTGGTTTTGCCATCAGTTGTTGTAAACAACTGAAGACTTGGTATTAGTTATCAGTAGTTGTGAAAGTATTGAAGACTGTGGTCTTGCTTCAGTTGTTTAGAAACAACAGTGTAGTAGAAACAACTGAAGAAATTACTCATCAGCTGTGTTTTCGTCAATTCTTAGCTTTTCAGCTGTTTCATACTGTCCTCAACACTTACTCATCAGACTTTTCATCTACTTTTCAGGTGTTTCATAGGACATCAGTACTTATCTGTTTTTACTGATTTCAGTAGTTGTAAACATCAGTAGTTTAGAACAGATAAAGTACTTCAGTACTTGTGAGGCATTTAGCCTTCAGTAGTTATAAAAACTACTGAGGGTAAAAGAACTCATCAGTACTTATATGTGACATGGTTACCAATGATGATCAGTACTTATTACTGAGATCATCAGTAGTTGTCACTTATTCTAGCTGCAGCATACCAAGCCTTAACACCAGGTTGTGGAAAGTTGAACTATCCAAAGGCTTAGTAAAAATGTCTGCAAGCTATCAGCACTAGGCACAAACATAGGATTAATTAGACCCTTTTCAAAACAATCTCTTATAAAATGATGTCTAATTTCTATATGTTTGGTCCTAGAGTGCTGGACTGGATTTTTGACAATGCAAAGAGCTGAAGCACTATCCATTAATAACGGAGTCTTAGTCTCTGTAATGCCATAATCCAAAAGTTGATTCTGAAGCCAGAGTACTTGGGATGTACAACTTGCAGCAGCAATGTACTCGGCTTCAGCAGTGGATGTAGCAACAGATGTTTGTTCTTACTCTGCCAAGAAATCAAACAGTTGCCTAGGAATTGACATCCACCAGAAGTTGATTTCCTGGTTAACTTACACCCTGCATAGTCACTATCAGAGAAAGCAACTAATTTGCAAGAGTGCCTAGTGGAATACCATAAACCTAGAGATTGTGTACCTTGCAAATATCTAAAGATCCTCTTGACTGCAATCAGATGAGACTCTTTAGGTGCAGCCTGAAATCTAGCACAAACACATGTAGCAAACATAATATCTGGTCTAGAAGCTGTTAAATACATCAAGTACCCAATCATACATCTGTAAAGCGTTTCATCAACAGCTTTACCTTTCTGATCAATATCCATGTGTGGTGTTGCACATGGGAGTAGAACAGGGCTTACAGTTTTGTAAATCAAACTTATTTAAAAGATCTTTTGTATATTTAGACTGATGAATGAAAATTCCATCAGCTTTTTGTTTGATTTGCAAGCCTAGAAAGAACTGTAATTCTCCCATTGCACTCATTTCAAACTTCCTTTGCATTAATTTTGTAAAATCATCACACAACTGGGGATCAGAGGATGCAAATATAATATCATCAACATAAATTTGAACAAGTAGCTTATGCTGATCCACCTTCTTAATAAATAAGTTTTATCTATGGAGCCTCTAGTGAAATTATTTTGCAGAAGAAAGTTAGATAATGTCTCATACCAGGCTCTAGGAGCTTGTTTCAACCCATAAAGAGCCTTATCAAGCTTGTATACCCATTCTGGGTGTTTATTATCCTCAAAACCTGGTGGTTGACACACATAAACTTCTTCTTTTATTTTACCATATAAAAATGCACTTTTAACATCCATTTGAAAAACTTTAAGATTGTGGAGTGCAGCATAGGCTAAGAACAATCTAATTGCCTCCAGTCTGGCTACAGGGGCAAAGGTTTCATCATAATCAATACCTTCTTCTTGTGCAAACCTGAACAACCAGTCTGGCTTTGTTCTTAACAATAAGCCCATTTTCATCTGTTTTATTCCTAAACACCCATTTAGTGCCTATTGCACACTTACCTGGGGGAAGAGGAACAAGCTCCCACACTTGCTGCTTTTTGAACTGAAGAAGCTCAAGCTGCATTGCTTCAACCCAGCCATTGTCTCTAAGTGCAACATGATAATTCTTTGGCTCTAGCTGGCTGATGAAGAGAGCATAGAAGCAGAAATTGGACAATTGACTTGTGGTTGAAACTCCAGCATTGATATCACCAATGATTTGAGACATTGGGTGATTCTTCAGCTCTTTATAAACAATGAGATCAGTGCAAGTGTTTGTAGAACCTTCAGCAGCAACAGATGTTGATGTAGAGTCTTGAAACCATGTAGATGGTGGCAACTCAAATGAAGTTGAAGATGCAGAAATCTCATCAACACTTGTTGTAGATGAAGCTACTGAAGCTACAGGAGCATCAGGTTTAGAGGACACAAGCAGTTGGTCCCTAAACCTGAAGAGGTGAGTACTGCTATTATCATCAGCAGCAGCACCAGCAGTACCACCAGGTGGTGAACTGTTGACAGGAGCAACAACAGGAGTTTGATAAGGAACATATTGTAGTATGTCCAAATCAAATAGCTCCACAGGGCTTTGTGGAATCTTGTCCTTAGGAGATTCATTAACAACATGTAAGTCTCTTCAACCATCTTTGATCTACAGTTGAAGACTCTGTATGCTTTGCAAGTTGATGAATAACCAACAAAGTACCCTGCATCCACCTTAGGATCAAATTTTTGGAGTTGATCCTGTGTGTTGAGAATGAAACAAGGACACCCAAAAGCTCTGAAGAATGAAATTAGAGGGGCCAAATGATGAAGAACTCATATGGAGTCTTCATCAACCTCTGATTTACTAGAACTCTATTCTGTACATAGCAAGTGTATTGACAGCTTCAGCCCAAAAAGTCATTGGCAGTCTAGAATCAGCCAACATGGACCTTGCAGCTTCAATAAGGGTCTGTTCTTTCTCTCCACTACTCCATTTTGTTCAGGATCTTGGAATGCTAAACTGCTCTTGATTCCCTTTGAGAGGTAGAACTCATCAAGTGTATTGTTTCTGAATTCTGTTCCATTATCACTTCTAATACACTTGACTGAGAGGGAATACTGCTTCTCAACATACAACACAAAGTTGATAATCTTCTGAGCTCCCTCATCCTTTGAATGCAAGAAGAAAGTCCATACAAATCTGGGGTAATCATCCACAATTACCAGACAGTATTTCTTCTTAGCCATACTCATCACTCTCACAGGACCAAAGAGATCCCGTGAAGAAGCTGTAAGCAGGCAGTGGACTTAGGTTCTTCTATGGAGGGAAATGAAGCTTTGTGTTGTTTTCCTTTTAAACAAGCAGTGCAGTTATCTTCACATTTGAACTCCTTCATAGGCAGTCCCCTTACTAAACCATGGTTTATCAGCTGATTTATATTTTTGAGATTAACATGACCCAGCCTTCTATGCCATAGAGTAGATTCTTGAGGGGAAGCCTTGAAAATAGGCAAGGATGGCCTTTGAGATCTATTTTCTTGGAAAGATCTAAGGCATACACTCTTCCTGTCCTGTTGGCCTTTAGGAGAGTGTATTCATCCAACACCTTATCAATCAAACTTAGAACTTTGGATGACAGAATCCGACAGTTCTGACTGGTGAAAAGAGCAACATAGCCTTTGTCACAATTTGACTGACACTCAAGAGGTTGTACTTGAGATTTTCCACATGGTTAACATCATCAAACTTTATTTCCCCATTGGAAACAAAGCCTTTGCCAATGATGTAACCCTTTGCATCATTGCCAAATGACACAAACCCCTTCCTTCCTTGAGAGTAGTCATTAAGAAGTGATCTGTTTCCTGTCATATGCATGGATCCTCCACTGTCTACATACCCTCTGTGGCATGTTGAAGAACCCTGCAAAACACAAAATTAGTTAGATTTTGAGACCCAAACCTTTTGGTTTTGGGCCTGTTCTCATCAACACATGGTAAACTAACAGGTTTTGTTGAAACAACAGCCTGAGAGAAGAAGATGGTGAAGAAGAGGAATCCTTTGGCTTGGACCTCCTTTTCTGTGGTTTCAACATAGGAACATCTAATTGGTTAACTCTTCCCAATAGATGTTGAACCATCATAACCAGCTGTGTCTGATTTTGTGATAAAGCTTTCAGCTCTCCATACACATTGGCATTGGAGTTTGATAAGTTCCTATGTTGCACCTCTTCTTTTGCGCAATCTCAGCTATTACCTGTTTAACCCCCTCCTTTTGGATTTGTTTTTGGACTTAAGGGTTACAGGATTTGATGTTGCTAGTACAAATGTGGCTTCAAACTCAGTTTTTTTTTTTAACCATTTTCTCTTTAATTTCCTCTTTATGTTTGAGTTTGGATCCTCTTTTGTACCAACAATCATCTGTAAGATGATTGAATAGACCATATATTTCACATGGTTTCTTCTTCATCTTATGTTGATCATCAACTAAAGAGAATGAAACTACTGAAGACTTGTTCTTCAACACTTTGGAAGCACTATTTGCTTTCTTGACTTCCTCTTTAGTAGTCTTCAAACCCTTTCTCTACTGACAGTTTTCTTCTCTTCAGTGCTGACAGTAGTTGGAGTTTGAACTTCAGGTGTTAAATCTTGCTCTCCAGTCCTTTCAGGACTTCCAGGAATAACTCCTGAGTTGATCAACTCTTTGATCATATGAGTGTCAGTATTTGAACCATCAAGATCAGCTGATAGGTTCAACGAGGGAATACTAACTAACTCAACTTCTGATGGTGCTCTATCAGAAAGTGAATCACATGATGAGGTGGATTGGTTATTGCTTTCTCCATCACATTTCACTTCTGCTCTTGAAGCAAAATCTGTAGGAGGAACAGTGTGATTATAACCAATGCCAAACTTCACATTGGAAGCTGATTGCTTACTAAGAAGCATTTCAAAACCTTTGCATGATTGTACCCATCGATCACACTCTACTTGGGTGACTGCAAGGGTTTCTTTGAGGTCTTTGTACTTTTCTAAAAGTACCTCTTCCCTAGCCTTATCATCAGTGATTTGGCATTTAAGTTTATAAATCTCATCATTTTTCTCTTTAAGCATAGACTCAAACTCAGCTTTTCTTTTGGAAATGATCTTTTCTAGCTCTATGTTCTTATTAGTTAAAGCTACATTTGCTTCTCTAATAGAGGCAAATGCTGCTAGGCATGTTTCAGAACATAATTTGGCCTTAGCCTCAGAGGATACCTATGATACCTATGATGAAAAGGCATTTAAGGATGATCCATCTGCAGACTCCAGAGCCATAAGTGCCAGATTCCCAAAAGGACTGTCACCACCATGTTGACCAGCACTTGTGAACAGTTGTTCATGACCGGACATGTCATCTGGTAAACTGCTCCAATCAACAACTCCAGGGGTGAAGAAGTTGTATTGTTGAGGTTGAGGAGGTTGATGAGATTGAGATGGTTGAGGCTAGGGAAGAGCATGTGGTTGTTGAGAAATGGGTGCTTGAACCTGACTGGTTTGTGGCATGTAATAACAAGGGTAAGGATATGGTATTGGACCCTGAGGAACAAAATATGCAGGAGATTGTGGTTGAGAATGATGACCAGAATTGACAGGATATTGCCCTCTGTGTTGTTGACAATTGCCAGGGAAAGTCACAAAGGGTGCAGAAGAATTAGATCCAGATGATCTACATTCTCTAGCAAAGTGTCCAAGCCTGGCATTTGTGACACCTCAACTTACTCTTGTCAAAACCATTTGGTTTTGCCAGAGAGTCCTGGGAACTTTCTTCCAGTTCTTTTGTAGAACTTCTGAGATCTGATATTTATCAAGGCATTTGGCTCAAAATCCATCTCTTCTAAATCATCAGTCAATCCCCTTGAGATCATCCATGATGAGGCATAGATGTTATTATTACACCCAGTATATACTGACTATCAACACTCACAAATGCAGAATCAGAAGTGTTTGAAGAGAAATCAATATGCTCATCATACTGGCATTCAGATGAAGCATATTCCGACTCATGACCAACCAAGGCAGTGTTGCCCGGTACAAAGTCTTCAGTGAGCTTACCAGATGAAGCCAGTTTCCTTTTCTGCTCTATCTCTCTTTCGAATGTAAGCAGTTTCCCATAAGTTGGGTGAGAGATAGGCTATCCAGATTTGCACTGGAGCGTAGGACAATTGTATATGTGTCCCATCTCTCAGGTAGTGATTTGAGGAATTTGGGGTTCATTTGGCTTTTGGTATATTCATGTTTAACCATTTTCAATTCAGAGATTAAACATGAAAACCGCTCAAACTGCTGAGTCAGAGTCTCACCCTTTCTATGAGCAAAAGTCTCATACTGTTGGGCCGGATTTTCCCTGTTGTTTGCTAAGACCTCATCAGTGCCACCAAATTGTTCTTTCAGTGCATTCCAAAGGTCATGAGCAGTTTCATGATGCATAAGCCCGGAATAGATTTCATTAGGCAGTGCCATGGCCAGAATTCCATGGGCTTTAGCATCAATCTCAAACAACTTCTTGTCCTCATCAGAGTATTGTTCCTTCTTCTTCGGAATCAACTGATTTGTTTCCGGATGATTCACCAATGGCTAATATGGTCCATGTACCACGGATGTCCAACAACCTGAACTATTGACAGACAGGTGATGGAGCATTCTTCGTTGCCAAATGTTATACTCATTCCTAACCAGCATCGGAGGCTTGGTTGAGGAACTAGTATTGTGTGGATCATTAGAAGGTGTAGTCATTTTCGAAAATTCAGACAAATTCAAGATAAGCAAAACAAATTTAGCTCAAAACCACTAAGAACCTCAATTAAAATAGCCAAAAGCGACAGAACTTCAATCTCTATAACAGATTCGTGCGAATTTGCTAGTTCGATCAAACTTAGAGCAAATGAGCAGTTTCAATGATCAATTGTTAGATCGATCAATGATTAACCTGCTCTGATACCATTTGATAGGATCTCAGCATCTAGTTCGATCGATTCGAATGATTTCAGCAGTGGAATAGAGTACCAACTAGCACAATTCGAGCATGAATACCAAGATATAGCAATGAACATAATTAGTTATAGAGAGAGAAAGTTTCTGCAAAAGGAATATTTCATTCAATCACACGCTTTGGCGTGGCTTTGCAAAATTACAATTTTGGTCATTCTTGCTTATATAAGGAAAGATGACGTAGGCTGATGTCACTTGATAGTGACATCTAACCGTTATTTAACAACTACTGAAACCTAAAACTACTGAAGATGTCAAGCAGCTACATCTTCTTACAAGAACTAAGTGTTTACTTATTACAAAACTACTGATAAGAACTACTGAAACTACAACGACTGAAGAACAAGCTCTTCAGTCGTTTTACAAAACTACTGAAAGTAAAAACATAAAACTACTGATAACACAACTACTGAAGAAGTACTCTTCAGCTGTTGTGACAACTACTGAAACTTCAGCACTTGGTCTTCAGACTTGAACTTCAGACATTTCATCAGCTGATGAATTCAGTAGATGTCATCAGCTGATGTCTTCAGTCTTTGTCTTCAGACTTTGTACATCAGTTGTTGATCTTCAGCACTTGTCGACTCTTCAGCTGTTGAACTTCAGTACTTTGGTCTTCAGCTTCAGCACTTGTATCTTCTGCTGTTGACCTTCAGTACTTGGGTCTTCAGCTTCAGCACTTGTGTTCTTCAGCTGCTGAGCTTCAGCACTTTAGTCTTCAGGTGTTGAAGTCTTCAGTACTTGATCTTCAGCTGTTGAAGTCTTCAGCACTTGTCGGACTGCTGATGAAGCCTTCAGCAGTTGTTGTGATATCATGTGGGACTTAGAGGTTTTCTGATCTTGGCTCATTGGTTCTTTTGGTTTAACACCTATTCATTACCAAAAGTCTCCCAAATCACCTCCATCTAAATCACTACTCAGAGGGAAAACAAGGAGGTGACTATCATGAATAGGAATGGGAAACCCAAGACCATCATGGCTTGGGTTCCTTATTCTAATTAGTTCTTTTGTTTTGTAGATTCATCCACACAGGTCTAATAGCCTATGGTATGTAGACAGTGGATGCTCCCGACATATGACTGGAGATCATTCCCTCCTTCATGATTTCAAGTACATACAAGGAACTACTGTGGCATTCGGTGGAGATTCAGAAGGTGGTAGGATTATAGGAGAAGGATCTATGAAAAATGTGATGCTAAGCTTTGACAGAGTGAATAACTGTGAACAACTGAATTTCAATCTGCTAAGCGTGTCTCAGATCCGCGACAAAAAATATTCCACTCACTTTATAGACACTACTTCTACATTCTGAAACCTGGATTTCAGATTCCTGAAGAATAGGTTGTCTTAAAGACTCCGAGGAAGAATAATACATATGTCTTAAACCTATGTTCTGCATCACCTAAGGAAGAAACATGTCTTTTGTCTAAGCATCATTTGATGAGTCACAGCTTTGGCATAGACGTTTGGGGCACACTAACTTTAAAAATATGAACAAGTTAGTCAAATGAAACCATGTAATTGGTCTTCCTAAAAAAGAATTCAATTTTATTGATCAATGCTCGGCGTGACTCAAAGGAAAACAACACAAATTGTCTCACAAAACCAAGCTGGTGAACACTAACAATACTCCATTGAAGTTACTTCACATGGATCTTTATGGACCAACTCATGTAATGACTATGGGAAAGAAAGAATATTGTTTAGTGATCATTGATGACTTTTCTCGATTCACATGGGTGTTCTTCCTACTTCATAAAAATGAAGCATCCCAATCATTCAAGAATCTATCACTAAAATTGAAAATCAACTTGATCTCAAAGTCAAAATAATAAGAAGTGATAATGGTACAGAGTTCAAAAATGAAAATATGAGTTCCTTTTGTGCAACCAAAGGCATTGCACATCAATTCAGTGCAGCTAGAACTCCTCAACAAAATGGGGTTACTGAAAGGCGAAATAGAACACTGATTGAAGCAGCAAGAATGATGCTAGCCGATGCTAAACTGCCAATCACCTTTTGGGCAGATGCAGTTAACACATCGTGCTTTGTGCAAAATCGAACTCTCATTGTTAAAGAAAGTAACATGACACCTTTTAAACTGATATTTCATAGGAAACCATTTGTTGAATTCCTCAAATCATTTGGTTGTCCAGTCTCAATATTAAATACCCGTGATCATTTGGGAAAATTTTTATCTAAGTCTGATGAAGGATTTTTTATAGGTTATTCTTACGTCTCAAAGGCTTATAGAGTGTTCAATCATAGACTGAACATTATCGATGAATCCAAAAATGTTCAATTCAAGGAACATTCGTTTCCCAAATCTACAAATGGTCCTGATTGGTTGTTTGATATTGACACTTTTACTAAATCATTTGACCAATTTCACTTGTCTGATGCAGGAAATATACATTGAGGTGATACTTCATCAATTGTAGAAAGAAGAGATAATATCCATTGATTCCACCTACATCTGATGAACATATAAATGAAGAAGTTCCTCTTCAAGCTGATCCCATCAGACGTCTGTCACAAAACCTTAGTGTTTCATATTCGATTCTTAGTACTCTTTGCGGTGGAATCATTCACACTATTTAAACAATCAGAAACAGTGACATCATCACAATCCACAGAATTTAAGGATGAGATAGAAACATCATGAGAACACGATGAGACAAAGTCTATTACAGATTCACTACAAACAAACAGAGTATGTAAACTAGATTTATGCTTTAAGACAGAATGTTGAGATTCAGGTGTACTAAGACTGTAAGACCCCGAAAAGTCAAAACAAGTCATGGATAATAATGGGCTAATTATGGGTATTTAGTAAAGGAAGGAAATGGTTATAGACTAAATTAGACTTAAGGTCAAGAGCCTAAGTGATATAGGGCCCATAATCAGCCCTTTAACCCATCTAATCAGTCACCATCTTCCACATTGGAACCCTAGTCACCAAAATTCATAGAGAGATAAAGTAGAGAGAGAAAGTGAAGAAAACTCAAGATTTGGACCTGAAAGGTTAAGGAATTAAGATCTGGGTGTGGAGCATCAAAACCATACGAAAGAGCAACAATCCAGGTAAGAATCAGCCATTAACCCTTATGTCAGGATCAGTGATCACAAGTTGGATGTAATGGAGCGTAGCCAGCGGAATAAGAACAAGAATTAGACAATTGTAGCAAGAGTTTGATACTTGTATGCATTAAGAACAAATACGGTTATAACAGAGAATATTTCTGTAACAAGGAATGTTTCAATAATATCGAATATTTCTGATCAAATCATTCTTTTTATTACATTAGGTTGACACTCCTTATATAGAGTGCAATCGCTGCTGTTATCACGTTAAGTGACAACTGGCAGATCTATTACAAAAATAACTAAGTCTTAACAACTACTGAAATGTTCACAACTACTGAGAACATATCAGAGTGTTAAGTACAAAATAAGAACTACTGATAGAACTACTGAAACTACAACGACTGAAGAACAAGCTCTTCAGTCGTTTTACAAAACTACTGATAAATATAAAACTACTGATGAGCACAACAACTGAAGAAGTATTCTTTAGCTGTTGTGTCAAACTACTGAAAAGATAAAACATAAAACTACTGAAAGGTAACCGTCACAACTACTGAAGAAGACCTCTTCAGCTGTTGTGACAACGTCTGATACTTTGGTCTTCAACACTTGTGTCTTCAGACTTTGTCTTCAGCACTTGTGTCTTCAGACTTGTCTTCAGCACTTGTGTCTTCAGACTTGTCTTTCACTTGTCTTCAGACTTTGTCTTCAGCACTTGTGTTCAGACTTTGTAATCAGCTATTGTCTTCAGCTGTTGTGGTCTTCAGTAGTTGTTGTGACGTCTGTGGGACTTAAAGGTTTTTCTGATCCGGCTCATTGGTTCTTTTGGTCCAACAAACTCCCCCTGAACCAATGCAGCCAAAACCTTCAACTTCATTGTGGTCCCACTTATTGTTGGCAGAATGGTTGGTCATTTTCCTTCTTGATCAGTTGAGAAGATGACCCATATAAGCACTGGCCTGGAAATGAGTCTCTGATGATTTGGTTGGCAATGTATGGATGGAGCTCTGTTTGGGGAATTGGACACTGAGTTGTTCCCCCATCCATGAGACTCACTTCCCATGTATAAGCCTGTAGATTCTCTGTGTATGCTCTGAGAAACATAATTTGTTCTTCCATGGTCAGGTTCTCGGCTTCACCATCAATCAATCCTTCACGCCCATACAGCTCTGAGATGTACTTGGCCTGTTTACCATTTTTGAGCTCAACTGTTGTAATCTGTCTGTATGCAAACTCCTCAGGATGATCCTTTCAAGTAACAGACTGAGCTCATTTTGTTTGAAGTTCTCAAGCCTCTTTTAGACTAACCCCTTTTAATAATTCTGTTCTCTAACATCTTTTGGGGTGGTTGTTTAGTCTCATAGGCCTTCTTGAAATCATCTACAATCTCCCAGGGTGATACTACAAGGACCACTGTGATCTCTTCATCTACGATCCCTTTGACTTGGCCCTTGTATCTCGAAGGAATGTCTTTCTTTACAATCCTGTGAGCCACCCTAGATCAGGCCATACTCTCAGCTTTTCCTTCTGAATTGAAATGTGTTGGCAAGGATGTACAACCTCATAGCTTCTTTCTTCATACTTATTATTGATGACGAAGCAGCATAAGTTTTGTCGATGCTTTTCAGCCTTTCATCATCATGAAGCTTTTGCTGCTGTTCTTCTTCAATCTTTACTCTCACAGCTTCCATCTGTGAGGTGGGAGTGATGGGCATGGGTTTGGCTTTAGCCAATGTTAGGACTGCAGACAGAGGCAGCCTATCTTCTTCCATCATCATCCTCTTCTTCTTCTTCTTCTTCTAGCCTCAACACCCTTCTCTTCTTCTTCTTAGGTGCATCATCGGCTGTTGGTTTAGATGGTAAGGGAGTTGGTTTTGTGGGTTGTGGTTGTGGTTGTTTTGGAGAGGGAATGTTGACAGCTGAGTTAGCATTTTGGAGGTGAGTGTTGCTTTTGAGTATTTGGCTAGCTCAGTCCTGCTCCCTGCTCCTGCTTCATTCAAAGCTTCGACTACTAACCCCTTAGTGTATGCCTCAGACAACAGATCTTGGAGGTTATGGCCAAGATGCTGTCCCTGGTCTATGATTTTACTTCGATCAATGATCTCCCAAGGTAGTTGCTGATGAATCTGATCATGATCTCAAGTCTCTCTCTATCCATAGTGCTGTAGCTGGCCCATCTTTGTTGGATCTATTCGATCTCTAATCTCTTATTTCAGAATCTAGCTTTTCAGTGTCGAAACCTTGCCTAAACAGCTGATCATGATATTGTCCATTGATCTGCTGTGTTCAGCATCATCCTCTTAACCATTTCGTTCAAGTTCTTCTCTTTCTCAGCACTCTTCTTTTTCTTGTATGTGACATGAAATCTTTTTGACTTTCATGTACTTTTCAATTTCAGCTCCCTTCTCAATCACATTCTCCTTCTCATTTTCGGCCTCATACACACAATCCTTCTCTTTTTCCACCTCTTCTCTTTCTCTTTCTCTCTCTCCTTCTCCATCCTCTTTCTTTTAGCTTTCACTGCTGAACTCTCCCCTTTTTTGGTGCATTGGTTGCAAGGGATTGAGTAGCAAAAGTTGTTGGCGCAGTACATCCTCCACCAGAGGTTGTAAGACATTAGAAAGTCTCTCATCAAAAGTTTTATAACAAATTCAGTTAGCTGTGTGTGATGAGAGATAGGGGATTTTGAGGGATAGCATCCATTTTCTCAGGGGTTTGGTCCTGAGAAATGGTGCCAGAAACAGAGGCAGGTGGCTGAGAATTTTGTAGTGTTGTGTGTTTAAGGGACCTTCAGAGGAGGTGCCATATGTTGGGTTAATGTGGTGGCAGATGGTCTTTCTCCTTGAGAGAGTTGGTCAAGTAGTTTTTGCAGCCTACTGACTTCCTCCTCTAGGATTGTGTTTTGGGCAAGAACGTCATAAAAGAAGCCCAGGTCATCATCAGCAGATGCTGAATCACCTGACCTCCTGCTTGTAGCAGGATGTACATGCACTGGTGTAGACCAGTTGTAGCATGTGCCCCTTTGTCTTGGAACTGGGGTCTTCCAGCCTCAGGACTTTGTCCTTCATCAGCTGTTGCCTCTGGTGAGGTCTTAGGAATGTTACCAGCCTCAGTCTGATCATATGCTGATTCAGAGAGGTGGCAGCCTCACCAGATGTTCCGGTCTCCATATCCACACCAGGAGATAGAACATTTAAACCCCGATGCTGTGGGTTGTCAGAAGCATGGTGATCCTCGTCCTCAATAGTTGTGGTTCTCCCTTTGTTGGTGGTTGTTGGGAGGAGGAGAGGCATGCAGCTGAGTCAGCACATTTGCAATCATAAGGTGGGACTTTGGGGGGTTGGTTGCATGGGGAGATGGGGTAAAAGCAGTGTGCACCTGGGGAGAATGGTGCTCTTCACTGGCAATCTCCTCAAATGAGGAAGATCCCAATTTGTGGGTACCCCTTCTGTGGTTGCTGCAGGCTCCTTTTGAGAGGAATCCTGAGCGGCTGTGGCTGGGAGAGTCCTTATATCAAGGGGGTTATAACCAGTGGATATAGCCTGCGTTTGTGTTGCAGGGGCATCCTCAGGGGACTCATTTCCCTGAGTAGCCTTTTTGGTTTTCTTTTTAGTGGTTTTGGTGGGGACTTTTGATTTGGAGGTGGTGGCTGTGGGTTCCAGCTGCGTGGGTTTGCGCAGCTTGGCAGCCATTTTGAGTGATGGGTCAGAGTTGTGCCGGAGTATACTTCAGGCAATACAGCCATAGCAGGGACTCCCAGGCCAACAAGTCCCTCAGCTTGAAGCTGGCTTTAAATTATGGCCATTATGAACCGAGGATATAATATCCAACGGTTAGCAGTTTGTTTTTGAGCCATATCCTTGAGCTCTAAAAATAGTATTTCCGAAAAATTTAAAGGTTGTTGCTCAAGGATGGAGTACATTACCTGTTGCCACCTTGTGGACATTTGATCCCATGATGAGGTCTTGGAGGCAAGGCATACATTTACCATATGAATATGAGACGTTCGGCATCTGGGAAATGTTTCTTCAGTATAAGGTAGATGCACTCAAGTCACCCTGGTATCCATGGTGGGCAAATGATTGATCTGTTGTGCCATTTGGATAACCAGTTGGGAAAGTGGCATCATCCAGATTAAGGGTTTGACGAAGAGTGTCTGGAGTGATGACCACTTTTTGGCCATGGAGAAACGATTGAAGAGACTCTTGTCGTTCTCCTCAGAGACCAAAGTGACGTTTGTCCAGAAGTGGTTAAGGGATGCGGCATATATTGTGGGATTTACCAGAAATGCCATTTTGTAGGGTGATTGAACCATTAAATCAATGGCGTTGTGAAACTTGGTCCAGTATGGCGATTTGGTGAGATGTGCAACACAGTTGTGTCGTGGTTTTAGTTGCATGGTCGCCATTGATGAAGAGGGTAGAGAGTTTTTGAACGTTAGGTTTGAGAAGAGAAGATAAAAACTCTGAAGGTGGGATAAGGTATTTAAAGGGTCGGGATAGAAACGACTGAAGGTTTTGGTGTGAGTCATCAGTTGTTGAAACTACTGATGACGTGGTATTATCCGTCAGACGTTGAAACAGCTGAAGTCTCTGATTTAGTCATCAGTAGTTATAAAACTACTGAAGACAGTTTTGACTTCAAGTGATGAAACAACTGAAGACTTGGTATCAATCATCAGTACTTGTGAAACTACTGAAGACTGGTTTTGTCAGTAGTTGTTGTAAACAGCTGAAGACTTGGTGTTAGTCTTCAGTAGTTGTAAACTACTGAGACATGGTTTTGGCTTCAGTTGTTTTGAAACAGCAGTTGTAGAAACAACTGAAGAGAAATTACTCATCAGCTGTTTTCGTCAATTCTTAGCTTTTCAGCTGTTTCATACTGACCTCAACTTACTCAACAGACTTTGCATCTACTTTTCAGGTGTTTCATAGGATGCCAATACTTATCTGTTTGTACTAATTTCAGTAGTTGTAACTACATCAGTAGTTGTAACTACATCAGTAGTTTAGAACAGATAAAATACTTGAGTACTTGTGAGGCATTTAGCCTTCAGTAGTTATAAAAACTGCTGAAGGTGAAAGAACTCATCAGTACTTATATGTGACATGGTTACCAATGATCACCAGTACTTATTACTGAGATCATCAGTAGTTGTCACTTATTCTAGCTGCAGCATACCAAGCCTTAACACCAGGTTGTGGAAAGTTGAACTATCCAAAGGCTTAGTAAAAATGTCTGCAAGCTCATCAGCACTAGGCACAAACATAGGATTAATTAGACCCTTTTCAAAACAATCTCTTATAAAATGATGTCTAATTTCTATATGTTTGGTCCTAGAGTGCTGGACTGGATTTTTGACAATGCAAAGAGCTAAAGCACTATCCATTAATAACGAAGTCTTAGTCTCTGTAATGCCATAGTCCAAAAGTTGATTCTGAAGCTAGAGTACTTGGGATGTACAACTTGCAGCAGCAATGTACTCGGCTTCAGTAGTGGATGTAGCAACAGATGGTTGTTTCTTACTCTGCCAAGAAATCAAACAGTTGCCTAGGAATTGACATCCACCAGAGGTTGATTTCCTGGTCAACTTACACCCTGCATAGTCACTATCAGAGAAAGCAACAAATTTACAAGAGTGCCCAGTGGAATACCATAAACCTAGAGATTGTGTACCTTGAAAATATCTAAAGATCCTCTTGATTGGAATCAGATGAGACTCTTTAGGTGCAGCCTGAAATCTAGCACAAACACATGTAGCAAACATAATATCTGGTCTAGAAGCTGTTAAATACATCAAGGACCCAATCATACATCTGTAAAGTGTTTCATCAACCACTTTACCTTTCTGATCTGTATCCAGTTGTGTGGTGCTGCACATGGGGGTAGAACAGGGCTTACAGTTTTGTAAATCAAACTTTTCCAAAAGATCTTTTGTGTATTTGGACTGATGAATGGAAATTCCATCAGCCTTTTGTTTGATTTGCAAACCCAGAAAGAACTGTAATTCTCCCATGGCACTCATTTCAAACTTCTGTTGCATCAACTTTGTAAAGGCATCACACAACTGAGGATCAGAGGATGCAAAAATAATATCATCAACATAATTTGAACAAGTAGATTATGCTGCCTAGCTTTCTTAATGAATAAAGTCTTATCAATGGAGCCTCTAGTGAAATCATTTTCCAGAAGAAAGTTTGATAATGTCTCATACCAGGCTAGGAGCTTGTTTCAACCCATAAAGAGCCTTATCAAGCTTATACACTCCATTAGGATGTTTATTGTCCTCAAAGCCTGGTGGTTGACATACATAAACCTCTTCTTTAATTTTCCCACACAAAAATGCACTTTTGACATCCATTTGAAAAACTTTAAGTTTTGATAAGCAGCATAAGCTAAAAACAATCGAATTGCTTCCAGTCTGGCTACAGGGGCAAAGGTTTCATCATAATCAATACCTTCTTCTTGTGCAAACCCCTGAACAACCAGTCTGGCCTTGTTCTTAAAAATAAGCCCATTTTCATCAGTTTTGTTCCGAAACATCCATTTATTGCCTATTGCACACTTACCTGGAGGTAGAGGAACCAGTTCCCACACTTGTTGTTTCTTGAACTGAAGAAGCTCAAGCTGCTGGCATCAACCCATCCATTGTCCTTTAAAGCAATGTGATAATTCTTTGGCTCTTGCTGACTGATGAAGAGAGCATAGAAGCAGAAATTTGACAATTGACTTCTTGTTGATACGCCAGCAGTGATATCACCAATGATTTGAGACATAGGGTGATTCTTCAGATCTTGATACACAATGAGATCTGTGCAAGTGTTTGCAGGAGGTTCAGCAGCAACAGATGGCCATGGTGAATCATTTCCTTGAAACCAATCAGTGGATGGTAATTCAAAGGAGGTTGAATTTGAAGAAATCTCATCAGCATTTGTTGTGGATGGTGCTACTGAAGATACAGGAACATCAGGTCTAGCTGAATCAGGCAGTTGATCACTAAACCTGAATAGGTGAGTACTGCTATCATCACATCATCATCACCAGCAGTACCACCAGGTGTGAACTGTTGACAGGAGCAACAGCAAGAGTTTGATAAGGAACATATTGCAGTATGTCCAAATCAAATAGCTCCACATGGCTTTGTGGAATCTTGTCCTTAGGAGATTCATTAAACTTAACATGTAGAGTCTCTTCAACCATCTTTGTTCTGCAGTTGAAGACTTTGTACTTCAAGTTGATGAATAACCACAAAGTACCCTGCATCCACCTTAGGATCAAATTTTTGGAGTTGATCCCTGTGTTGAGAATGAAACAAGGACACCCAAAAGCTCTAAAGAATGAAATAGAGGGGCCAAATGATGAAGAACTTCATATGGAGTCTTCATCAACCTCTGATTTACTAGAATCTATTCTATACATAGCAAGCTGTATTGACAGCTTCAGCCCAAAAGTCATTGGCAGTGCATAATCAGCCAACATGGACCTTGCAGCTTCAATAAGGGTCTTGTTCTTTCTCTCCACTACTCCATTTTGCTCAGGAGTTCTTGGGATGCTATACTGCCTCTTGATTCCCTTTGACAAGTAAAACTCATCAAGTGTGGGTTTCTAAATTCAGTACCATTATCACTCCTCACACACTTAACTGGTAGGGAATACTGCTTCTCAACGTGTAACACAAAGTTCATAATGGACTGTGCAGCCTCATCCTTTGAATGCAAGAAGAAAGTCCATACAAATCTAGAGTAATCATCCACAATTACCAGACAGTATTTCTTCTTAGCCATACTCATCATTTTCACAGGACCAAAGAGATCCATGTGAAGAAGCTATAAGCAGGCGTGGACTTAGGTTCTTCTATGGAGGGAAATGAAGCTTTGTGTTGTTTTCCTTTTAAACAGGCAGTACAGTTATCTTCACACTTGAACTCCTTCATTGGCAGTCCCCTTACTAAACCATGGTTTATCAGCTGATTCATGTTTTTGAGATTAACATGACCCAGCCTTCTATGCCATAGAATAGATTCTTGGGGGGAAGCCTTGGAAAATAGGCAAGGATGGCCTTTGAGATATATTTTCTTCGAAAGATCTAAGGCATACACTCTTCCTGTCCTGTTGGCCTTTAGGAGAGTGTGTTCATCCAACATCTTATCAATCAAATTTAGAACTTTGGATGACAGAATCCGACAGTTCTGACTGGTGAAAAGAGCAACATGGCCTTTGTCAAACATTGACTGACACTCAAGAGGTTGTACTTGAGATTTTCCACATGGTTAACATCATCAAACTTTATTTCCCCATTGGAAACAAAGCCTTTGCCAATGATGTAACCTTTTGCATCATTGCCGAATGACACAAACCCCTTCCTTCCTTGAGAGTAGTCATTAAGAAGTGATCTGTTTCCTATCATATGCATGGATCCTCTAATGTCTACATACCAGATGCCTCTGAGGTATGTTGAAGAACCCTGCAAGATACAACAAATTAGTTAGATTTTGAGACCCAAACCTTTTTGGTCTTGGGCTTGTTCTAATCAACAGATGGTAAACTAACATGTTTGTTGAAACAACAGCCTGAGAGGAAGAAGCTGGTGAAGAAAAGGAATCCTTAGGTTTGGACCTCCTTTTCAGTGGTTTCAAGATAGGAACATCTAATTGGTTAACTCTTCCCAATAGATGTTGAACCATCATAACCAGCTGTGTCTGATTTTGGGATAAGGCTTTCAGCTCTTCAGACACATTGGCATTGGAGTTTGATAAGTTCCTATTTGCACCTTCTTCTTTTGAGCAATCTCAGCTGTTACCCTTTTAACCCCTTCTTTTTGGATTTCTGTTTGGACTTGAGGGTTACAGGATTTGATGTTGCTGGTACAATGTGGCTCCAAACTCAGTTTTCATTTTAGCCATTTTCTCTTGAATTTCTTCTTTATGTTTGAGTTTGGATCCCCTTTTGTACCAACAATCATCTGTAAGATGATTGAACAAACCACATACTTCACATGGTTTCTTCTTCATCTTATGATGATCATCAACTAAAGAGGATGAAACTACTAAGATTTGCTCTTTGGTACTTTAGAAGCATTATTTGCTTTCTTGACTTCCTCTTTAGTAGTCTTCAAACTCTTTCTACTGACAGTTTTCTTCTCTTCAGTGCTGTCATTAGTTGGAGTTTGAACTCAGGTGTTAAATCTTGCACTCTAGTCCTTTTAGGACTTTCAGAAATAACTCCTGAGTTGATCATCTCTTTTATCATGTGAGTGTCAGTAGTAGAACCATCAATATCAGCTGATGGGTTCTGAGAGGGCTTAGTGCTGACTTCAACTTTTGATGATGCTCTATCAAAAGGTGGATCACATGATGAGGTGGATTGGTTATTGCTTTCTCCATCAGATTTCACTTCTGCTCTTGAAGCAAAATTGTAGGAGGAGCAGTGTGATTGTAACCAATACCAAACTTCACATTGGAAGCAGATTGCTTACTAAGAAGCATTTCAAAACCTTTGCATGATTGTACCCATCGATCACACTGTAACTGGGTGACTGCAAGGGTTTCTTTTAGATTCCTCTGGTCATCTAAAATAACCTCTAGCTTAGCCTTTTCATCATTTAGTTGGCATTTAAGCTTATAAATCTCATCATTTTTACAATTAAGAGCAGACTCAAACTCAGCTTTTCTTTTGGAAATTGTTTTCTCAAGCTCAAGTTTTTGATTTATTAATGCTACATTTGCCTCTCCAATTGAGACAAAGGCAGCAATGCATGATTCAGAACATAACTTGGCTTTAGCCTCTGAAGATACCTGAGTTACCTATGAAGATGATGCATTTGAGTAGTAACCCTCAGTAGACTCCAGGGCCATGAGAGCCAGATTCCCAAAAGGACTGTCACCACCATGTTGACCAGCACCTGTGAACAGTTGTTCATGACCAGACCTGTCATTCGGTAAACTGCTCCAGTCAACACCTCCAGGGGTGAAGAAGCTGTGTTGTTGAGGTTGAGGAGGTTGATGAGATTGAGATGGTTGAGGTTCTGGTAGTGCATGAGGTTGTGGTACTATAGGAACTTGAACCTGATTTGACTGTGGCATGTAATAACAAGGGTAAGGATATGGCATTTGACCCTGAGGAACAAAATATGCAGGAGATTGTGGTTGAGAATGATGACTAGAATTGACAGGATGTTGCCCTCTGTGTTGTTGACTATTGCAAGGGAAAGTCACAAAAGGTGCAGAGGAATTAGATCCAGATGATCTGCATTCTCTAGCAAAGTGTCCAAGCCTGTGGCATTTGTGACACTTCAACTTACTCTTGTCAAAACCAATTTGGTTTTGCCAGAGAGTCCTGGGAACTTTCTTCCAGTTCTTTTGTACAACTTTTGAGATCTGATATTTATCAAGGCCATTTGGCTCAGAATATCCATCTCTTCTATGTCATCATCAGTAATCCCCTTGAGATCATCCATGATGAAGCATAGATTGTCATTATTACATCCAGTAAACTGACTATCAACACTCACAAATGCAGAATCAGAAGTGTTTGAAGAGAAGTCAATATACTCATCATACTGGCATTCAGATGAAGCATATTCTAACTCATGACCAACCAAGGCAGTGTTGCCTGATACAAAGTCTTCAGTGAGCTTTCCAGATGAAGACAGTTTTGTTCTGTTCTATCTCTCTCTCAATGTGAGCAATTTCCCATGGAGTTGGGTGAGGATAGTTTGTCCAAATTTGCACTGGAGCGTAGGACAATAGTGTATGTGTCCCATCTCTCAGGCAGTGATCTGAGAAATCTGTTATTCATCTGGCTATTGGTGTACTCATGTTTGACCATTTTTAATTCAGATATCAAACAAGAGAACCGCTCGAACTGTTGAGTTAGTGTCTCACCCTTCCTATGAGAGAATGTCTCATATTGTTGGGCAAGAATTCTCTATTATTTGCCAAGACCTCATCTGTTCCTCTAAACTGTTCTTTCAAGGCATTCCAGAGGTCATGGGCAATTTCATGATGCATTAGCCCAGAATAGATATCATTAGGCAGTGCCATGGCCAGAATTCCATGGGCTTTTGCATCAATCTCAAACAACTTCTATCCTCATCTGAGTATTGCTCCTCCTCTTCGGAACCATTTGATTGGTTTCGGGTTATTCACCATAGGCTTATGTGGACCATGTACCACTGATGTCCAACAACCTGCGCTGTTAACAGACAGGTGATGGAGCATTCGTCATTGCCATATGTTATACTCATTCCTAACCAGCATTGGAGGCTTGGTTGAGGAACCAGTATTATGAGGATCATTGGAAGGAGTAGTCATTTTGAGTCCAAATACAATTTAATTCAAGCTTTATATAAAGACCACAACAGACTCAATGAAAACCAAGAGAAAATCTCAGGATGAATGACAAGAAAACACAGAAAATTCAATCTCTATAACCGTTTCTTGCAAAACACAAAAATGCTAATTCAGTCAAACTTGGATCTTGAATAGCAGTTTCAATGATCAATTATTAGATCGATCAATGATTAGCCTGCTCTGATACCATTTGTCAGGATCAGTGATCACAAGTTTGATGTAATGGAGCGTAGCACAACGGAATAAGAACAAGAATTAGACAAATTGTAGCAAGAGTTTGATACTTGTATGCATTAAGAACAAATACGGTTATAACGAGAGAATATATTTCTGTAACAAGGAATGTTTCAATAATATCGAATATTTCTGATCAAATCATTCTTTTATTACATTAGGTTGACACTCCTTATATAGAGTGCAATCGCTGCTGTTATCACGGGTAAGTGACAACTGGCAGATCTATTACAAAAATAACTAAGTCTTAACAAACTACTGAAATGTTCACAACTACTGAGAACATATCAGAGTGTGTTAAGTACAAAATAAGAACTACTGATAAGAAACTACTGAAACTACAACGACTGAAGAACAAGCTCTTCAGTCGTTTTACAAAACTACTGATAAATATAAAACTACTGATGAGCACAACAACTGAAGAAGTATTCTTCAGCTGTTGTGTCAAACTACTAAAAAGATAAAACATAAAATACGGAAAGGTAAACCGTCAAACTACTGAAGAAGACCTCTTCAGCTGTTGTGACAACGTCTGGTACTTTGGTCTTCAGCACTTGTGTCTTCAGACTTTGTCTTCAGCACTTGTGTCTTCAGACTTTATCTTCAGCACTTGTGTCTTCAGACTTTGTCTTCAGCACTTGTCTTCAGACTTTGTCTTCAGACTTTGTCTTCAGCACTTGTGTTCACACTTTGTAATCAGCTGTTGTCTTCAGTTGTTGTGGTCTTCAGTAGTTGTTGTGACGTCTGTGGGACTTAAAGGTTATTCTGATCCGGCTCATTGGTTCTTTTGGTCCAACACCTTATATAGATCAATCCCGGATTCTAGGGTTTTGGGTTTTGAAACGTTGTAAAGAATCATATAAAGGTCATATTTTTACATATGAAAACACGTAAAAAGCTTAGATATAGCCTCATGGATGATAAACTAAGAGATTGGATGTAAAAAGTTGCGCTTTTGGGATAAAAACAGGCTGGTTCATAATTTTTATGCGATCTACGAAACTGTCTGTGCATCAAGCAAATTTGCATATTCGAGCTGCGAAACTATGCGTTTCTATGAAACTATAGTTTCGCAGATAATTTCCAAGCCATGGAATTCCAATGAAAGTTGGGCGAAACTGTCAACAAAATTAGCAGGAAAACTGGCACCGAAACTGTCAATGAAACTACTAGTGAAACTGCCAGTGAAATTGTTATAAGGAAGATAAATTAACAACAAATTTAGGTAGAAATTACCACTTTTAAGTGTTAACTTATCTACAGGTTGTGTAGTGTGGTGCTAGCATAGAAGGCTTAGTTTAGAGGTTAGTCACGGTATTCAGGTGAGTTCTAGATCCCCTTATTTGTAAGTTTTTCCATGTTTTGGTGTTATTATGCATACTAAATATACGTTTTTAAATGACCAATTTTTATGAGGTTTTAACAGGAAGATCGATTTTTCTATAAGGAATGTGTTATATAAATATTAAAAATAATAATTTCGCTCTGACTTGGCAGCATGGCCCCAGCTAGGGGCGTTGCCCCTTGGACCCAACTAGGGGCTGCTGCCCCTAGGACCCTGCTGTCAGGGGTGCCAACGCGAACCCCCGCTATCATGCAGAGGGTCGGTTATGTTTTATGATGGCTAGTACTTGGCATGTTGTGTACTGATTAAGTTAAATATTATATATTAAAGTGGAAGATGATATTAATAAAAACTAAAACTTAATGAATGTTACCCACGGGCCCGTTTGATTGTGAAAAGTCTTGGAAGCACTATGATTGACGTCACTTACGTGAGTCTGATGTATGAGGATTTATCCGTATTCATGAGTGGGCTATGTGCCTTGCAGTGTGGATCAACTGTTGGGGCTTAGCTACCATGATGATGTGTACCGACAGGGATCGACATTCGTTGTTGATTAACATGAAGCTCTTGCTTTATGAAATCTCGCTCATGATGAAGTGAATGATAATGAAAGAATGAAGGATAATGAGCATGCTTATTAAAACGCAAAATTTATGTATTATGATGTATGCATGGTCATTATATGAAGGATAAAGTTTATATTTTCTTATGGTAACTAAAACTAGAATTCACTAACCATAGCTGACTTTTATGCATAATAGTTTGTAGGTAAATGCTAATGCTGGGGATGGCACCAGGGATCTACTTGGGGAATAATGGATGGCATTCCTGTCCACGAAATCTTTAATTGTAATTTAAGAAAAAGTACTACATTTTATTTACAACTGGAGGGCAAATGTACGAGTACAATATGATTTCCAAGTTTTAAATGAATGTCTAATTATATCCGTTGTGTTATTTTGTTTTAAAATGATTTTATGCTATTATTAACCAACTATGAAGCTTCCCAGGAATGGAGCCTTACAAGTTGGTATCTGAGCCAAAGTTTAAGAGAACTGGATAAGTAATTTTGAAAACCTAAATTAAACGTAAAATGGGACCGAATGAAGGATGCCAATCCAAGTAGCTACGTGCCATCAGGTAAAAATTTTCACGTAAAACTGGGATTATGTGCATGTGTTATATGTTCTATGTGCTTCTAGATTTGAATAATGACATGTGTTAGGATAGTGATTGCTTGGGATAGGAGAGTAAGGTAAGTAGTTAATCACACTTGGCCATTTTAATTAAGGACTTACGGTACTTATAATGATGTGAGCAATTATCTTGAATAACCATTTTGGTTGTTTGAATCTTATAGGAATTAGTTATGGCTGGTAGCAAATCAAGGAAGGCAACCCGAGGAGGTGCTCGTGGTGGGCGTACTACTAAGCCACGGTCACCCGGAGCAAAGCTAAGGCTCCTAAGACTGTTCACGAGGAGTCAGAACTCTATAGTCACCTGGAGGGGGAGGGATCAGCCACCCTCAAATCCACTATGAAGGAGGCTATCACTAATGAAGTCTACAATGTCATGCAAAATGTCTTACCCTCGATGGTGACCGAGGTGATCAAAGCAGTCAAGGATGGAGACAAAGCTAATAAGAAGGGAAAGGAAAATGAGAAGAATTCTGGAAGTCAATAGGGAGGAAGGAGGAATCTGAAGAGGAGCCATAAAACCCTAAGGTGGTAGTCCATGATGACAATAGTGATGAGGAGTCCGAGAGAGAGATGACTATGGGGTGCAACTATGGGGCATTTCAAAGGTGCAAACCCCCGACCTTTGACGGTAATGGCAATGCTACTGCCGCTCATCGTTGGGTCAAAGAGATGGAAGAGGTACTGAAATTAGTGAGTGCCAAGAAGATCAAAAAGTTAAGTTTGCCACTCATTCTTTCGTTGACTCAGCATTGTGCTGGTGGGACAATATTGTCCAAGATGAAGGAAAGCGATTGATAGCCAAAATGAAGTGGTTAGAGTTGAAGGAGTTGGTGCTGGAGGAGTATTGTCCTATGAGGAATTAGACAACATTGGGAAGGAGTTGTTGTATTTGGAGGCCGGGAACATGACTCATCAAGAGTATACCTCCAAGTTCAATGAACTTGCAAAACTTGTGCCAGATATAGTAATACCTGCATCCAAGAAGATCAAGAGGTACATGTAGTGTTTACCCGTGGATATCAGGACGCACATGATTGCGGCAAAACCAGGCACGTTTAGGTCTGGGGTGGATTTAGCTGGGAGGTTCTACGATGAGAGAGACCCAATGCCTATGCAAAAGAAGGTGGAGAAATGGAGTGGGAACAAGAATGGAAATGGGAAGTGGTTCGGATGTGATAACTTTAGGAGTGGAGAGAAGAGGATGAGGGTTGAGGATCAGTCAGGGAAATGAGGAAATATAGTTACAGGAAGTGCTTACAGAAAATATGGAAAAGGGCATTCAGGGGAGTGTAGAGTTGGGACTAGAAAATGTTTTAAAAATGGGGGCGAGGGCCATTATGCTAGGGATTGCAAAGCGGTCAAGTGTTACCAGTGTTGCGAGATGGGACATGTTGAGAGGTACTGCAAGAAAGGAAAATCAGGAGGATCAGGAACGGTTAAAGCTGGAGATAAGGGAAAGGGTGATGGTTCGAAGGCGAAATCAAGGGCATTCAACATAACTCGCGAGGAGGCCAGGGCAGATCCAAAAATCGTTTTAGGTATGTTTCTGGTAGGCCATGAATATGCTTCAGTGAAACTGTCAGCGAAACTGTGTATAAGGAAGCTAAATTAGCAGCGAATTTAGGTAGAAATTAACCCCTTTAAGTATTAACTTATCTACAGGCTGTGTAGTGTGGTCCTAGCATAGAAGGCTTAGTTTAGAGGTTAGTCATGATATTCAGGTGAGTTCTAGATCCCCTTATTTGTAAGTTTTTCCATGTTTTGGGGTCATTATGCATACTAAATATACATTTTTAAATCATCGAGATTTTATGAGGTTTTAACACGAACATCGATATTTCTATAAGTAAATGTGTTATATAAATATTTAAAAATAAAATTTTTTTGCACTGACTTGGCAGTATGGCCCCAGCCAGGGACATTGCCCATTAGACCCCCTAGGGGCCACGGCCCTAGGACCCCACTGTCAGGGACTGCCACCCCCGAACTCCCGGTGTCCTGCGGAGGGTCGGCTATGTTTTGTGACGGCTAGTACTTGGCATACTGTGTAATTATTAAGTTAAGTATTATATATTAAAGTGGAAGATGATAATGAACACCAAAACTGAATGAATGTTACCCATGGGCTAGTTTGATAATGGAAAGTCTTGGAAGCACTATGATAGACTTCACTTACATGAGTCTGATGTATGAAGATTGATCTATATTCATGAGCGGGCTATGTGACTTGTAGTGTGGATCAACTGTGGGGGGTTAGCTATCATGATGTTGTGTACCGACAAGGATCGACATTCGTTGTCAATCGACATGGAGTTCTTGCTTTGTGCAATCTCGCTAATGATGAAGTGAAAGATAATAAAAGAATGAAACATAATGACATGCTTATTAAGATGCAAATGTTATGTATTATGATGTATGCATTGTGGTCAGTGTAGAAGAAAAAGGCTTTGAGACATCTCTTCTAATCCTCGAAGTTATCCCCATTTATGACTCTTAGAGGACTGTTGGGAGCTACACTTTCAACAATAAGGTTAAGGGAAGACATCTTTGACATACTAGTTTCACTGGGGAAGATGTAATTTCGCATAAAATTTAGTAAATCTACAGACAATTTTGTAGAAGACTAGTTTCGCTGGGTTGCGGTTGTTTCGCAGGCAATTTCGGCAGCAGTTACACTAGCCAAATGCCTGAAACAGCTTAGTTTCACCGACAATTTCGCACCAAACAAGCTTGAACTTTCGTTCAATGGTACTTTCGGCAGCAATTTCGCTTGCAAATCACCCACAAACACTATTGAACTTTCGTTCAATGAAACTAGTTTCGAAGGACAACAGTAAACAACTTCAAAGAGGATAGCACATGTAGTTTCACTGAATGAATAGGCAGTTTTGCTGGATGAATTGGTAATTTTGCTGGATGAAGCTGAAAAGCTTTTTTAACACGAAATCAATCTAAAATCATCAAAAACTCAATGGATTTGAGATCTGATAATTAACAAAGCTTCCCCAACCAAAATCAAAAAAAATTCAAGCAAATTTCATATCAAATACACTCGAATTTGATCTGAAATTGATTAAAACTTGATATTGAACATAAACAACCAAAACCTCAACAAATCATGAGCACTAAGGCTCTGATACCATATTGTTGGTTGATTTGATCGATTTGCAGTACAAATGAGATGTTGAGTCGTTCAATATCAAATATAAACAATAGATAACAAAGATGAAGAAGATTAAGAACAACCACAAATGTATCAAAGTAAGAACAATGAGGATCAATACACTCAATAATAACAACCACAATTATATTTTGTCAATAGATTGCTTACAAAGGTCACTTGCAACAATGATAAATGAATAGGGTTTTGCAAGGTTACCCAACAATGAAAATGATCAAATCTATATATAGCAGTCTTAGTTTCGCAGAGAGTTTCATCGACTATAGTTTCGCCCAGTAGAAACAATCGTTTCGCCGGTTGAACTAAAACAACTGACTATGAGCGAAACTGTAGTTTTGCTCATAGTTTTGTTGGACTTCAAAACTAAACTGAATAAACAACATTCAAAAGTAAACAAAATTTAGACCTATTATAAAGTAATATAACAAAATCTAATCTAAGGTAAGTCCAACTTATACTTGATCTTCAGATTGCAAGGTTTCTAAGACACCTATAGCAAGAAACCCTTCCCTTGGTCTGACCTTGAGGGGGAGTGTGTGGATGAACATCTCTACTGGGCTATGATTAGGTTCTTATGTATCTTATAGTTAGCAGGCCTAATATTATGTTTCCCACATGTGTGTGTGCAAGTTATCAAGCCAACCCCAAGATGCCACATCTTATCACTATGAAAAGAATTTTAAGATATGTCAAGGTGCTTCAACAATTGGCCTTGGATATCCAAAGAATTCTGACATTAATCTATATGCATATACATATAGTGATTATGGTGGATGCAATATGACTACAAAGTCTACATCATGGGGATGTCAATTTTTTGGTTGAAGGGTTGCCTCCTTGCAATGCAAAAAGCAATCCTATGTCTCTGCATCAACTGCTAAAGCTGAATACATCACTGCTATAAGCTGCACTGCTCAAGTGCGTTGGATTCAAAATCAGATGCTGGACTATGGGTTCAACTTTAAAGAGACTCCCATTCAAATAGACAACAATAGTGCTGTCCTGTTACAAAGAATCATGTGCAGCACTCAAGGACTAAACACATCAATATCAGGTATCAATTGATTAGAGATAACTTTGAAAAGGACTTGATCAAAGTAGTCAAGGTTAACATAAACGAAAATATATTGATTTGTTCACTAAAACTTTTGATTAGCAGAGATTTAAATATCTCATATCAGCTATTAGGATGATTAATTTTGAGTAGTTTTTTCTTAAAAGCTAATTCATATTATTTCTAAAATCTATGTGTCCTAAGTTGTCTATTTCAACATCTTCATAAGCTCTTGTTTTCAATGGAAGAAAATCTTTTAAGAAGATTTTACTTAGATTTTTGAAAATCTTGATCTTTTCTATCCTTGAGAAGATATGATTTTATCTTTGGAAGAAACTTATGCCTTTAAAACAAACAAATGATTAGGTAAAATTGCCTTGAGAAGAAATTTCTAAAATATCATCTTGAGCGTAATATTTCCCTTAAGAACTTGAATGTTTTAAGGACAATTTTCTTCTAAGGCAAAATAACTCTTTGAAGCTTTATTCTTGGTTGAATAAAGTATCCAAGACTTAATTTTCTTCTGAAGCAAAATTTTCAAAACTCTCAGGAATTTTTTCCGAAGTCATTTTGGCTTCGGAAGCTTTTTATCAAAACTTCCCAAGACAAATTACCTTCGGAAGATTTTTGACTTCCAAGAAACTACCTTTTGAGCAAAATACAAACTACTTTTTTAGAGGTGGAACCGACATTCGGATTTTAAAGTTTATCCACTTTCATTAAATTTGTCTTAAATTCATTTCATATATAAATTCAATAGTTCCTCCTCTTCTTTATCATCTTCATCTTCTCCCAAACCTAAATTCCCAAACTTCTATTAAAACCACCTTTGTTCTTCAGTTTCTTCACCTCTAAGCTTTTTTAAATGGCCAACCTCAACCACAAAAATGACCCAAACTTTTCCATGCAGTTACACAAGCAACACAATTAGGTTGCTCTGTTACACTTTGAGGAAGATCTTCATTTCCTAGAGGTCTGTCAACTTTTGGCTGTATCAAACTATTCCACCTCCCTTTCCATTGATCATGTTCTTAATGAGGATCATTTGCTTGATTTCTGGAAGACCTGTCAAGAGGTTATTCTCGATGGGGAGAAGGCACTGTCTGCCACAGTGCAGGGGAGGACAATCTTCATCACTCCAGCCATCATAAACACCCATCTTTAGTTAGATGATGGAGATGGTAAGTTGCTCTTTTCTAAGGAAGCACTCAACGAATCCTTAGAGCAGATGGGCTATCAAGGAAACTTTCCGTCAAGACCTTCAGAAAAGGGAAGGTCTCCTCCTAGTGGAAGTATCTACTTCATGTGGTCATCCACAGCTTGTCTAACAAGCATAGGGGCTGGGACCATATTCCTGAAGATCTCTCCTTCATAGTGTATGAAATGGTTCAAGGGGTCAAGTTTTAGTACTCTTACTTTGTTTTATGTAAATTTGCTTTGCTAATTTGGACTCCTTAGAGTATTATATGTTCCTAGATATGTCCAACACATTCTCAACTTTGAACTAGGCTCACAGTTGAGGGAAACAAGTAATATTCTTAAATTGTGATAGATGACGCCCGACATCATTAAAATTTTGAAAAATCCAACTGTTGGCTTCTCTAGGGTAGAACCAGGCCTTGTCCCCAAAATGCTAGAGCTCATTGCTCAAGGTGAAAACCTAGGAACACAAGCTAGTGTTGAACCCACACATTCAACCTCTCAACCACTAAAATAGCCACAAATCACCCTCACCAACAAAAGAAAATCCAAACGAACCCCTGCACAGTTACTCAGTTTGTGCAGGCCCCCATACTACTACCCACACTAGAGGTAATGGACACTGGAGCTCCTACTTCTCGTAAGGAGAAAACGACTCCCACTACTACTTTAACAATGAATCCTAAGGTTCCTCATGCTCAGACTGATGAGTCATTATCCCAACAACCTTAAGCCTTCACTTAGAGTCTCAACACTCTATTGAACAACCTTCAAGGGAAAGTTACCATTCCCAGCCTTTAGATCTCAACAAACCAATCCCTAGCCTTGATTTCTACGATGATGAAGATTTGCGATTTAGTGAGTATCATAAGTCTCTCTTCTCTTCCCCCACTCAAAGAAAGATGAGTGCTTCTACTTCTCCCTTGTCTCGCCCACATCATCTACCCACTACTAAGGTGGATGTTTCATGACTTTGCTCAGGAAGTCCATATGGAAGAGGCTCTCACTTCTACAATTGATTACATCTATAAGACTTCAACCATGGCTACTCAGCCCACTGATACTCCATCTGAAGTAGTTAGTGAGCACAGGAAAACTAGCAGCCAAGTACATCATGCTGGTGGTGAGACTGAGGACTTTGGTCCAATTATCTTGTCCCCCAATGAATCTTCTGATAAAGAAGAGGAGAATCTGAGATTAAAGGTACAAAAATTGTCAAAAAATTTCAGAAACATGCACCTATCTAGTCTCTAAGGTTGGTCACTTGGAATCCCAGGTGACTACATTACATAGTAGGGTCAATGATCAACAACTTCAGATTTCTTGTCTCCAGGAGAAACTAGCTAGGAGACCTTTAAGAAGAGCTTGACTAGGAACACAAGAACCTGTGAATGTGATTAACCAAACGCCTAGCTCATGTATGAAAGAGGGTGATGCTACCAAAAAGGGGGAGAATGTCATTACAATTACAAAACCTAGGAGTTCTTCACATAGCATGGACTTTGAGGACTCACCATCTTCACTTGTAACTTTCCATACTCAGCAATTTCCTTAAGTTCCATTGATGTGGACTCTATAGACTCCTTTATTTAGAGTCTTTTTGAGGAAGGCATTCCCAGGGCTATGTCATCTCCACCTCAAGGAACTTCAAATTACATCATAGGCTAGATGTATGATGCCAACAGAATTGCCCTCATTCTTTAAAGAGTTCAAGGAAACAAGAAGTCTTCATTTTTCAGACCCTGAACTTCTACGAAGGTCTTGACCACGTTGGCTCAAAGGATTCAGGACAGGATTACTGAAGAGTTCAGCCTCAGAAGGAGCCAGAGGCAGTCAGGCAATGTCATTGGTCAACTAGATGTTGAGGCAGACCCTGAGATTAGCTTTAAATGGAAAACCTTGACTACAGGCCTAGTGATTGAACCTGAGAGCCCTGTAACACCTATAACTACTTCAGAAGTCCATTCCCTTGATGAGGCACCTAGTGGTGAAGGTGCATCTCAACCTTTCTCTGGCCAGAGCTTGGATGCTACACCTAGCAATGAAGGCCAAAGCTCTCTCCCCCCTGAGTCACAAAGGTCTGTGAGTGACAAAGGGAAAAGAAATGACTTCTAAGGAGATTGAGGAGGAGGAGAAGAGAGAAAAAAGGAAACTAAGGGGCGAACGTTCCTCTGCTAGGTCTGCTGGTTTCATGGAGCTGCAATTAGGGTTGTTACCAGACCAAACACTCAAAATAATGAGTTGAGGGTAGTCAGGATTGCTTACTTACAAACCAGGAACTATGATATTGATAATATCATCTCCCTCCCCTTAGAGGAACTAATGAACTAACTGACATGGAAATGTCAAGAGATAAGAAGGAGGCAGAGGTTGCAAGATTGCTTCTTCAAATTAAGGAAGAAAAGAGACTAAAAAGGCTCTACAAACATGTTTCTACCCTTTCACCAGTTCAAGAAAGTCCTGAACAAGAGGCTGTGGCTCCACAAGAACCTAGGTAGACAAAGAAACTGATAGGATTATATGATCAACTACCTAAGTGCCACAAGCCTATATTAGGCAAATGCACTTCTTCCCTTGTCCTTTTAGTACATAGAGTTTAAGTATCATAAACAACCTGAAATTGAAGTACTCAAAGAAAGAAAGACTACAAAGACAAAGATGAGAGAAGATGCTACAAAAGAAAGAGCCATTATCCAAAAGAGCATGACGAAGTCTGCCGATATGCAGAGGATGATGAGCTTCTTAAAGTTGTATGGATTCTCCGGAATGAGACTTGGCTCTATGTCATTATCTACCATGGATGAGCATATTAAGGCAATCAAGCAGAAGATCAAAACACAATAACTTGTTGACTAACACTCCCCACCAAGTCAGGTCTCTGAAGAAGTGGAGGTTAAGGTTAAACCTTTTGACAACACAACCTAGACCTCCCATCTTGTCAGGTCTCGGAACATCTTAAGAATGTGCAACAATAAGGAGCTCAACCAACTCCAATCCAAGTAGCTCCTCTAGCATCAAGAAGACCCATCTTTTCATGTATTTACTCTACTAATCGAGAAAGATGGCATGTCATCAAAGATCAAGGTGTTGAAGATGTCTACACATGGCAAGACATCTTCAATCTACTTCTACATATCTCTTTGAGATGAGAAGACTTTTGATAGTCTGAATGATCCTGACCATCTTATGAAGAAAGGCATGGTCATTATCATAATAAGGACTATCAATATCTAAAGTCTTCAAATGTTTTGGTAGCATAAGCCTAGTGGGAGTTTGTAAAGTTTCATATAAGGCTGGTGCAATCTAAAACATCCAAACAATATGTCTTGTATGCATGCACAAAGTGCTAAAATAGAATTCTTTAGAAGTTTCACATTCTGCATTAGAAAACATTCTAAGTGTGAAATTTTCCGAAGCGAAGACCAATATCTTCCAAAGCCAGACCAATATCTTTCGAAGCCAAACATGTAGTCTTCCGAAGCTTCAGATAAAAAGTCTTCCGAAGCCAGTTTATAAAGACAGATTTCTTCCAAAGACTTTTGAATACATGCTTTATCTCATGTACCTTTTACCATAAAGTTGGACCACCTTTCCGCTGCAACTTTGATTGACTCACCAACTTTCACAAGTTGGTGAAAAGGTCCATGCTTTTGGTATATTGTTCATTGAGGTCTTGAGTCTATTTCTTTCTACTTGATGTACTTTTATCTTTTTTGTGATATATTAGGATGTGAGCTATGGCAGGTCATAGTCACTAGTCAAAAAGCAACCTGCCTTTTGACTCTACATTGATTTTCTTGTTGGCCAGATCATGTATCTAGCTGGCCTTCAAAGTATGGCCAGCTGTAGGATGTAGTATAAAGTATCTTTGGTCCTTTTTATTTTTCTTTATGCTTTGTAACACTTGTAAGGAACTAGAGAGCAATATACAACATTCTTGGAAACCATACACGTGTGTTATTTTGTTCTTGTTTTGTCTCTCAATTACTTGTGTTTCTTAGTATCATTGTACATGGTTTCTAGTTCCCCATTTGATCTGTTAAGTGTTCTAAATCAATCTCTCCGCATTATGTGTTGTGTTGTAAGTGAGCAAACCCCTCAAACGGTTCTGCAATCCTTGTTCTTTTTGTTATCTCCAAATACTTAGGATTATCTATATCAAGCACAATCATATTATTATTTTGTTTCTCCATCTCTTGAAAACTTCTTCTTAAGTTTCTCAATGATGTTCCTTGTAGTCTATTTAATTTCTTTTTTGGATAGTTCCTTGATTGCAACCACATCCTCAAAGCTGGCATACTTATGTCTTCAGGATCAGGATGGTGCAATTTAATAGTAGGAATATCATCCACGTTTATTGTCTCACTTATCAATGTCCATTTTCCATGTTCTACACATATTTCATTAGGATCCATCGGAGCTATTTATTCTACTAACAAACATTTCTCGTACTCTTCATCTATCTAGGGTATAGTCAATCATCCAAAAATACACGATTATATTTCATCTTCACCAAGTACTTATGCCTATCTTCAAAGTCACTCGATTTATCTTCTTGTATATTATGAATTAGAGATTCAGCAATTTCACATACATCTTCATCTTCTAGCACTTCATCATACCAATCATCAGGAAATTCAGTGTTTAGATCATCCAAAGTTTCAATTTTCTTTTGTATATCCATATTATATACCTCCACTAACTCTTTGCTAGTTTTTAGAATCTTTGAAGGTTCATTTGAGGATTCTATTTCAACTTCATCGAACTTCCTTTCTCCTTTATCCACCTTGGATATTTTTCAATCACATTCACTTGAGCTTCGGATTAGTCTCCTTTTCAATCATAAGCTCTTCCGATTCTTTCTCCTTTTCTTTCAAGTTTTCTCTTAACTTTTAAACTTCCTTCAGTCAAACCCTTTATCTTTTCTTCAAGATCACTTACGAACAAATATTTATTTATAGAATCAGCCTTTAATGTTTCATTTTCTTCTTGTAGTTTTTTAATCAACTCATCATGTTCAACATTCTTTTTTTTCAATTCATCAATAATTTCTTCATTATTAGAATCTTTAGTTTGCACATATGCATCATAAGTTTGATTTAACACAGATTCATCAACTATCATTATCTCTTGTTCTTCTTGACTTGGTGATTGCCCATCAGTAATAAACTATGAGTAATTGGATTTGACCCAATTACATCAGTGTAATGAAAATCATATGACTGTTCTTGATCCAATTCTTCATTTTCAATCACATCAACCCCAACATTTTCTTCTTTCATTCATATCATAGTTTTTTGGTCCAAAATGATCGAATAATGTACACTTGAATGATTGAATCGTTCAATATCAACAATGAGAACAAACAATAAGCAATTGATGATGAAGAAGAACCCAAAAGTATTCAAAATAAAACAAATAAACTCTAATACTCACAATATAACAAAGCTCAATAATATTTCAGATTGATTCTAGCTTACAAATGGCACTTGCAACAATAATCAGATGAATTAGGTTTTCGCAAGGATGCCTACAATGAAAGAAATCAAATCTACATATAGTATTGATAGTTTTGCTCCTTGTTTCGCTATCAGTGAAACTATCCTGCCAAGCCACAGATTTGCCCGGCTGAGAAACACAGTTTCGCTAGGTGAAACTGGCATTTGACTATGAGCGGAACTACAGTTCCGCTCATAGTTTCGCTGGGCAGCAAAACATAACTAATTAACAAACTAGCAAAAGTAAACTAACATTTAAGTTATTACAATCAAATATAAACAAAATCTAATCTAAAGTAAGTCCAACTTATTCTTGATCTTCAATACTCCCCTAGGTTGGATCTCATCGTCTTGATCAATCTTCGTTTGACTTTTCAGCTCCAGTATCTTCAACCACTTTTGTTTTTCCTTCTTCATAGCTTTCTGCGGCATCATCCATGAAATCTTTAGCCAATGATTCTCCTTGGTTAGCTCCTGCTGTTGTAGCTTCCTCAGCACGTGCACCTGCCTGCTCAAATTATCTAGTTAAGTCCCACATTTCCATCCTAATCTCATCCTCCTCACGAAACTTTTAGGCCAATTACCTCATTGTAGCTGTAATACCTCACACTTTGTTCGCAACCGTCGTAAACAGGCTTGCCTCTTTATGCGTTTCAGCTCCTGCCCCTGCTTTAATGTGATTCTCACACAACACCAACAAATCCTCATCATCCTCATCACAAAAAACAAATATCTCCATTGGATTAAAAAGTCGGTATTCAACCCCATTCTTCAACCTAATCACCACCTCCCCAGTATTATTATCATTAAACCATTTCTCAAAACTTTTAAGTTGTTGGGGGAGGGCATTAGGAAACCTCACCCTGCTCATAGTCTTAGGGGGTTGACCCTCAGCACTATCTGACATTTCTCGATCTCCCAATCTTTATCTTTCTTCGATCTTCTCCTCTCTGCCTTAATATACCCAAATGCCTCAAAGTTATCATTCACTCCCTTCTTTATCTCTTCCTCCAACATCTTGTCCCACTCACTCAAATTGGAATCTATCATTGGAATAACATCTAACCTCCTCAAATCCCATTAAGGAAAGGTCTTAAATGCCTTCCTTTTAGGCAAGTAAGTAATAACTCCCCCCTCCTCTTAATCATAAACATTTTTAGGCCAGAGTTGTATTTCTAGCTCATTATCTTCTTATCAGCTTCCTTCTTGCTCAGCCCCTAAATATTTTGAAATAAAGGGGTTATCTCCTCGGCCTCCTTCTCCGTAACAAACTACTCCTCCTTAGCCATCTTAAACCCATCACCTTCATCCGTGCCCTTCTTGGCCACATACGTCAATAGTCACTTATCAACTCATAATACTCAAGCTCTGAGTCATAATCAACCAGTTGTTCATGCTCCTCCTCCTCATCAATTAAACCTTTCCTAGTCGCCTCTCTCACAACCTCCTCCCCTCCAAGATCTGTGTCTATATTGATTCCCAAGTCAACAAACCGAGTTCTGTCACCGATCCTCTTTCTCCATATTCTATCTCTACCTAGCATTAATCTATATTTTCTCCTCTTCTCACACCAGATCCTCTAGCTTTCTCTGTCCCTGCACCATTAGTGCCCTCTCCTGCGCTGGAAGATGTACCCATATTCAAAAAAGGGTATTTAGAAATATCAGTCATATCATCTAACCTAGACTGAGTTAGTTGATTGGGCAGGGGTTATAGCCTTCATCTCATTAATCTCAGTGAATAGTCTCCTAATTAAATTCTACTAATCCACTAGCATCTTAGTCATCCCATCCAGCATCTAATCCTTCATTTTCTCCCTCAACTCCTGGTTAGTCAGTTTAGTCTTCATCATACTAAACTCATTAGCTAAAGAAGAGTTGAGGTTCCTAATAACATCCTCATCCAGTCCTGCCCTCTCATCCCATCTCTGCGGTTAGTAAACGTTTGATGCTTATGCTTCAACCTCCTCTCATTCTACCCCTGTTTTTCCTTTTTCTTGGACCATTTCCCCTTTTCAGCCCTTACCTCCTGCATAGTCTCATGAATACCTTCTTCAAAGTGATAGTCTTTTCTTTAGCATATCGCTTCCTTTTCTTCACAGACTCTGCTTGTTTCTCCCTTGTCTCCTTAGCACGCTTATCCTCAGACTCTATCACCCTTGTGATATAGTTCAACCTTTCGGACGGATACATATTTTCCCATAAGTGAGTGATCTTCCCAGTAAAGTGATGCCTTATAGTAGAGAAATTAGCAATATTTGTGTGTTCATCTAAACCAATATTTGGTATCAGATCCTCTATCAATATCTAGAGAAATCTTGGATATAATAGGCACTTGTCCTTCTTTAGGGCCATCACATTCTCGACCATGCAGTCAAAGATAAGTTTGGCAATATTAGCCTTCTACCCTCTACAAAATATGATCATGGCTTTGGCCTAATCCAAATTCAACCCATCTGATCCATCCTTTCAGTGATCTAAACACATAATGAAAACATGGGTAATGTATCTCTACTCCTTGGATAGGAAAGACTTCTTTATCTATTTCGTTGTCCCAAAAGGAAGGCCCTCATACCCTACTCATAAATGCCTCAAATACCTCCTTATCAGTCAGTATCACCTCTTCTCCATAGTCTTCTTGGAGTCGAAGAACCTAGGCAATAATCTCCATAGTAATAGACATGATGTTCTCCAGCACTCTAGTATTGATCTTGTAGGGGTTAGCTCTAGTATGGTACTCAGTATTCTTCAGAAATCTCAAATATGAAGGTCACAAATGGTAGTAGAGTGAGTGACAACATCAGCAATGGGTGAACGTTGGAGCCAACGGATGCAATCTCGAAATCCTGTAGCTTTAGGATTGGTATCATCTGGAATGACCATTATGTTGTTCCGTTTGATGAACTTCAGAGTAGCCATATTATCTGAATAATAGATGAACACATTAGAAAGATAAGTTAAAATGAAAAATAAAGAATAATAGTTAAAAAAATAAAAATAAAGTAAAATCAAATTAAATTCGTTGGGCGAAAGTATAGTTTCGCTAGCGGAAACAGTAGTTTTGGCAAGCCAAAATGTAGTTTCGGCAAGGAACAGGATATAGTTTCGGCAGGCCAAAGAAGTAGATTCGGCAAGCCGAAACTATAATTTTGGCCAAACAAAACTATGTTTTGACCAACGAAACTGTCAAGTTCGCACGGAGAACATAACTTCATAGTTCTGTTGAAAGCGTTTGAATTTTCGTTCAATTTTGCTGGAGTATTAGTACTTTTGAAGTAAGAACTGCGAAAGTACCGAAGAGTCACAGTTCAATCGGTCCTTAAAATGTTGTTTAAACCAGATTACACTATAGTCAAGGGGTTCGAAACTCACATCTTTTGATTAAATGATCATCAATCACAAACAAAACACCCTAAAACCTAATATCGCACGAGAAGTTCACAAAAGGGTCACGAACTCTAACAAGAGTTATAATGCGAAAATGAGCTCTTAATTTCGCAAAGGGTGATATATAGCACTTAGTTTCGCCGGCAACGAAACCGTAGTTTCGCCGGCAACGAAACCGTAGTTTCGCCTAGTACATGCTTTGGTCAGAAATGACTCATAAATGAGTGAAAGTGCTGGTGAATCTATTGTTTCACCTTGCGAAACTACGAGAGAAAATATATTTTTGCTGAAAACTTAAAAACTTAAAATTTTCAAAAATCCATTTACTATATGATTATTTTAGAAAAGAATTAATAAAAAGGAAAAAATAAAAGAAATTTCCCCACAAGACCTAAGCAAAGTTCACATAATTTTAACATAATAAAAGGAAATATAAGGATATAAAAGAACGATAAGCTTAAGAGATTTTTTGGAGAATCATAGTTCGGAAGGATTGTTGATATACTTGTCCTTAAACCCATGCCTTCTTCTTTTCAACAAGTGAACCATATATTGTTATCATGTTTTGGTTCGTTTAAAGAAGACTTAAATAACATAGTCTCTAGAGACATTTGACATTTGATATATTAAAGAAGTGGCATGCTCTGCTTGATTAATCCTTTTAAGAGCAACAAAGATCCTTTACAAGAGAAGCACAATCCCCATAGATGTCAAATGATGAGAGCTCTAGGTCTATACTCATGTATAAAAAAAGAGTTGAACAATTAAGGCTAATAGATGAGAGCTTTGGGTTTATACTTACGTATAACAGAGAAGATTATCATATTATGCTAATGGGAGCTCTTGGTCTATACTTACATATAACGGATGAGGTCATCACTCCAGATCAATGTTCACACATAGCAGAGGAGATAAGCACGTAGTAAAATACAACAAGGAGCTTCTTTGATACAAAGAGGAGAACAAGTAGCTTCCGAGATAGTATAGGGAAGGGAAACAAGTATACATTTGGTAAAAACATATCAATGAAGAGATATCATGTTCTCAATCCTTTTTGGACAAAGGCTTTAAACTTTGTGAAGGCCAAGAATGTTAAGGGGATAATCCGAGTCAATAAGTTTCTTATTCTCTTAGCTTAGTCACAAGATTGTTGTCTACTTCGCATTCTGGGTAAGCCTATCATGCATATCCCAACACAATACTATTGACCTCCATTAGATCTTTCATGCAACAAAACTTTTATTATATTTTTTAAGTAAAGGAAGTATATTATATCTATGTATTTATTATATTTTTTCTGTAAAATGATGATGTTGGATCTTGTATGTCCAAGACACATACAAGATTGATGTGGTTAGTACGTTATGATCCAAGCCGAGTCATAACCAATAACAAGCTAATCAAACACCAAAAGATATTTATTGGTTGATGAGATCATACAAATAAATATTCACACCAATTTAGAAAATGGATTTTCTAAAACATTGCTTTTGTAATAGAACAAACTATATGGATAATTTGTTCATGAGAAATTAATTATTTGTATCATTATTTAAGTAAGATAAATAATAATAAATAATAGTGTGTAATGTTATAAAATTAAAATGGGTTTTAATTTTATAAATTTATGGTTAATTGAGTGCAAGTTTTATAAAAAAACAAAAATGGGGGGAACCCATTTGATGCCATTTTCGGCCGCCCAAGGACGGTCCCATTCTTGGGAGTTCATGTCTTGGTTTATACAAGACTTTAAACCTTCTTGCACTGAACCTAACTTATATAATCCGTCTCTCTCACAAAAGCATGAGAGCTCTCTCCAAAAACCTAGAAATTTCGGATCTAAGGGAAAAGGTGCTGAATTTTTTGTTTTTTTGAAAGAGGCACAAGAAGATGGTTCTTGGTGTTGCACTCCCTAACAAGCTAGGTGTTTGGAAGAGCTTGTGGGTATACAAGCTTGTGGACTTCTCTCTTGGAGGCTAGACATTCAAGAAGCATCATTATCTTCTCCTCATCCATACTATATCATCTGTTCTTGAAGGGTAGTTTCAAGAACACCCTATCGTTGTTCTTTTCGTTTCGAGAACATGTCATTTCACATATATAAATGATCCTTGTTTATGGGTTTTGTCTTTGGTTAAAATGTTTCATATTTTCAGATTGCTAAACACATTTTAACCACTAATATCCACTACGTTTTTGAAGTTTAAATGGTTAAACTAGCTTTGTTAAACATGTAACAAAACCCAACAATGGCATCTAGAGCCAGGTTATGTGGTATACTTGCTTCAAATGTTCTTGAAAAGTTAGTTTTCATGGTCTTTTTCAACCCATTAGGGGCTGTTTTGTTATGGATGAATGAATCCCTTATGTTTCAAAGTTTAATCTTACATGCATTAGTATAAACCTTGAAAGATTAACATCAAATGGTTGATTGTATTGTTTGGACAAAACCCTAAAATTTTGGTTCATGTTGGCCAGAACTTTAAGGTTAAAAAAGGGTTCATAGTTGTAAATGAATGTTGTATATGATACATATTTTGGTGCATAACATATCCTTGACCTTATGTGTTTTGGATTTGGTTGATTGTGATTTTCTCATGTTGGTTTTGATTCTTGAAAGGGTTGTAATATTTGTGTTTGTATTTTGCATTGTAATTTATTTATTCATTGGTTATGTAATAAATAGATTAGGTGCATTTCTTTTATTAGAAAAATTGTATTAGGATATGATTTTGTAAAAGAAGATACACAAGATAAAGACCCAAAGAAGGACACAAAGACATGGCCACTTGAAGCATTTGGATGTGGATTGAAGTGGGAGTTCATGGACACATTTTGATGTATCATTGTTAACCCTTAGGAAAGACCTTATGACAATACTTGTGATGGCAAACAAGTGTTTTCAACTTAGTGACTATGGTTATGCACTTGTGAATGTATGTTTATGCTTGTTTGGTAATTTGTTGTATGGTTGTTGTTTGATATTTGGATATGCATAACAAACTTATTAACAAACATAACAAGATGAAAATTGATTGTTCTTTATCATTAAGTGATTAATAAAAGGTTATTAAAAGGATTAATAATTTTCATAAACGGGTTTTATTAAAAGTGAACCATAGGGTACCTTGTTTTTGAAAGCATGCAAATACAAGGTACATAGAGTTTTCTAAAGTAGAATTATGAAAACTTAAAATTTCTTTTATAAACAGCTTAAACACCATCCTTTTACACAACACTTGTGTCACTTGGAAACTCTTAATGGGGTAAAGATCACCTAACCATTTTGAGGGAACTTGTGATTTGAGGTGGGGATACCATATTTGTGGGATAAAGGTCACCTAACCACTTATGTTGGAAAACTCACATATGTGTGTTATTAGGGTAACTTGATTTGCAAATCATGTTTAATGGATCACTTACAATATGGTTTACAAAGGTATTGATGGGATTAACATGCCGACCACACGTATGATGTTTAAGTCAATCCATACCCTAGAAGTTGTCCAAACGTTGACTACCTTATTAATTTATATAATGGGATAAAGGTCACGTAACCACTATTTAAATGGAACGTTGGATTCTAGAATTTTGAAATTATGTAAGACACCTAAAATGGCTTTAATAATTAGAATATGAATAATATTGAAAATACTAAAATTGAACTTTGTTAAATTTTTTGGATGGCCACCAACAACAACGAAAATAATGATATCCCCTCTCCTCACTCACTATCACTAAGAACCTTTCTCCAAAGGGAGCGTCTAACCATAATAACTTTATAGTTTGGTTTTGAAACTTGAGAATTTTTCTCAAGCAAGAGAAACGATCGTATATTTTAGATTATCCGATTCCCAATAAACCTAATGAGGATGATGAGGAGGCCTATAACAATTGGGTGAAATACACTAAGGACTCGGTCCAAGTGTCTTGCCTCATGTTGGCAAGTACGACCCAGATCTCCAAAAGGAGTATGAACATCATGGAGCATACGACATCATTACCGAGTTAAAGAAAACGTTCCAACAACAAGCAAGGGTAGAGTCTCCATGCATGTCGTATGGATGACACCCAATCTGTTTCCTCTTATGTACTTAAAATGAAAAGCCACATTGACTGCCTTAAAAGGCTGAATTGTCCCGTCTCGAAAGAGTTGGCTACAGATTTGATCCTCAACTCTTTTTCAAAAAGGTTTGACAACTTTGTCATGAATTATAACATGAATGGGTGGGACGAGAACATAAATGAGCTTCACTCTATTGCCTAAAACTGCCGAGGCGGCCATGGGTAAAAAGGTTTTACCCGTTCACACCATCAATGAAGGTGGGAACAAGAAGAGGCCTCACCCCGCACCCAAGGCAAATGTTGCCAAAGGCAAAGGGTACGTTAGGGGAATGGGAAGGGAATGGTTAGAGCGCCACCACCAAAACCAACGAAGAAGAAGCAAAAGGTTGCTTCGAAGGACCCATGCTTTAAGTGTGGGAAGATTGGACATTAGGCAAGAAATTGTCCAGTCTATCTAAAAGAGTTGCAAGCTAAAAGGGATGCTGGGCAAACCGCAGGTACAATTTTCATGATTCATATTGATCTAAATTTAATATCCTCTAACACATGGGTATTGGATACCTGATGTGAAACTCACATTTGCAACTTATTACAAATATTCAAAAGAAGTAAGGACTTCAAGAAAGGGGATATTAGCCTCTACATGCGGAATGGGGCAAAAGTTCAAGATAAAGACTGAGGGGACTACATCTTGAAGCTTCCAAATGGTTTGGAGGCAATTTTGAACAATATTTTGTATGCTCATAGTTTGACTAGGAAGATTATTTTTGTTGCCCAATTAAGACAATATGGTTATGTTTTAACATTTATTGAAAATGAAATTCATGTTTCTTAAATGGCATATTTTATTTTAAAGCTATTCCTATTAATGGTATTTATTAATTGGTTCATGAAAACACATTATATGAGAGCTCATTGTATCGAAGCACCACGAAGAAACTCAAATTGGTTTGAGTGATACCTACCTTTGGCATTGTCGTCTTGGTCATATAAACAAGAAGCGCATACAAACCCTTCAAAAGAACGGTCTTTTAAAATCAAGTGAATATAATTCATTTGATGTATGTGAATCTTGTTTACAAGGTAAAATGACTAAGGCACCTTTTAGTTTCAAATCCGAAAGGGAAAAAGATTTATTAGGGATCATACATTCAGATGTATGTGGTCCTTTTTAAGCCAATGACTAGGTACCATGAAAAATACTTCATTACCTTTACCGAAGACTATAGTTGATATGGTTATGTATACTTGTTAAGAAACAAAGATGAAGATTTTGAAATGTTCAAAATCTTCCAGAATGAAGTAGAAAATCAACTCAAGAAGAAAATAAAAATTCTCCACACCAATAGAGGAGGTGAACACCTAAGTGATGCTTTTAGAGGATCGTCTCACAACTATCTCCACCCGGAACACCACAACACAATGGTGTGTCCGAGAGGAGAAATCAAACTCTATTGGATATGGTTTGATCTATGATGGCTAGAAGCTCATTGCCTCTATCATTTTGGGGTATTGCTTTGCTCTCAGCGGCTCATATTTTGAATATGGCCCAAACCAAGAAAGTGAAAAAGACAACTTTTGAAATCTGGCATGGAAGGGTTCTATTACTATCATATTTAAAGGTATGTGGTTGTGAGGCTCATGTTAAGACTCCCACCTCAAACAAGTTAGAAAGCCGTTCCACTAAGTGTATCTTCATTGGATATCGTAGAGATTCTATGGGATATTATTTCTATGATCCATTGGAACAAAAGGAGTTTGTTGCCAAGAAAGGTAAGTTCTTAAAAGCTAAGTTCATTATGGAAGGAACTAGTAGTAGAACAATGGATCTTGAGGAGGATCAAGAACCACAAACCCATACACGTTTGGTCGACACTAGCACTCAACATGAGGATGTTGAGGTGAACAAATAGTTGATCAATACACACAAAACATTTGCAAATTTGATAGAATTAGTAATCCACCTGAAAGATATGTATTTTCGTAGATGGATGCTATGTGGTAGATTCCGATGAACCAACCACTATCATGATGCAATGTCCATATTGGATTGTGACAACGGGCTTGAAGCCATAAACGTTGAGATGTAATCCATGTATGACAACCATGTATGGGACTTCGTTGAACCTCCTCTTAACTCCAAGATAGTTTGAAGTTTATGGGTTTTCAAGAAGAAAACCGATATGCATGGAAACTTGGATACTTATAAAGCTAGACTTGTAGAAAAACGTTTCACTCAAACTCAAGGGGTTGATTATGATGAGACCTTCTCGCCGGTTGCAATGCTAAAGTCTATTAGGATATTAATTGTCGTAGCTGCTCATTATGATTATGAGATTTGGCAAATGGACGTCAAAACCGCTTTTCTAAATGCATATATTGAGGAAGATGTCTATATCGTTCAGCCTGAAGGTTTTGTGAATCAAAAACATCCTAACAAAGTATGCAAGTTAAAGAAATCAATCTATGGATTGAAGCAAGCATCAAGAAGTTGGAATCACCATTTTGATGAAGAGAAATTAAAATTTTTTCATCAAAAACGCTAATGAAGCATGTGTATATAAGAAGCTAGTGGGAGCATTATCATTTTCCTAATATTGTATGTCGACGACATTCTACTATTTGGAAATGACATACCAACCTTGGAGGGTGTAAAAGCCTGTCTTGGAAGATGTTTCTCCACTAAGGATATTGGTGAAGATGCCTCTTTTTGGGAATAAAGATCTATAGGGATAGATCAAGGGGGTTGATAGGTTTAAACCAAAGTGCATACATTGATAAGATCTTAAAAAGATTCAAGATGGAAAACTCTAAGAAAGGTACGGTACCTATCCAAAGAGGAACGATATTGAGTAAAACTCAATTTTCGAGCTCAAAGGATGAGCAAGACAAAATGAATGGAACCCATATGCGTCTGCTATAGGATCCATCTTGTATGCAACGATATACACTAGGCCGAACGTGTCATGCTGATACAGCATGACAAGCCGATACCAACAAAATCCTGGAAACAGTCATTGGATGGATGTTAAGAATATAATTAAGTACCTAAGGAGGACGAAATATTTGTTGGGGTGGTGAGGAGGAACTCGTAGTAAAAGGTTACACGGATGCGTGTTTCCAAACTCATTGGGATGATTCATGATCACAATCGGGGTATATTTTGATCTTGAATGGAGGAGCAATCTCTTGGAAGAGCTCTAAGCAAGATGTGGTGGCATTATCAACTACAGAGTCAGAATACATCGCCGCTTCATTAGCAGCTCATGAAGCTGCATGGTTAAAGAAATTCATTGTCGATCTTGGGGTGGTCCCTTCCATTTAGGACCCCCTAGAAATTCTTTATGATAATGAGGGTGCAATTGCTAAAATGAAGGAACCCCGTGCACATCAAACGACTAGGCACATTGAACAAAGATTCAACTGCATAAGCGATGAAGTTGAAAAGGGAAAGATATGTATTCGCAAAGTTCACATGGATCAAAACATTATGGATCCACTCATGAAGCTTCTTGAAAAGGCAAAGCATGAAAGTCATGCTTGTTGCATGTGACTTCAATATTCCAGTGACTGGATTTGATCTTTAATTTTTGTATTAAGATATTGTAGCCCTTTATTACTTGAATATTATTTGGTTATAATGATTCGACTAATATTCCTATTTTGCATGTTTAAAATTCATGAGTAAATCATTTACTTAGAATGTCCGTAGTCGTTCATAGTTGTGGGAACAAGTATGAAGGTAAGGCTATTATGTACATGGATGGTAGATATTCATATGGATGAATATAGAGCAAAGGGTTGCTACCAAAGTTCATAGATATTTGTGGGATACAGATATTGGACTGACCTGCATCTCAAATATTACTACATGGAATCTTTTGATTGGTCATAAGTAATTTTGAGTAAAGGCAAATATCATTTGGTATCCTCTGACCTGAGATACATAGTGAGTCTTGATATTTACCAATATTATACTTTGACTTAGTTCTTCGCTATTCTGAAACATGGCAGTACATAAGTCTGAGTTCAGGTATAATACAAGGTAATTGTGAGAGATCTATGTAGTCAAGATGGGATTGTCCCTCTTATTCGTTGAGAGTAAGATTTCTAAGGCCTGATAAAGTTAAATCAATGGAGAATGATCACTCTATATCTCTGGGATGTAACATGACATTGTGACAAAAGGATAGATGATTGATTCACCTAAAACAAGCCGAGTGAGGTACTTGAAGGGGATGATGTTATTGAATGGCACTTAGTCATATGTATTAAGGGTAGTAAGCCATTGTTAGGCGGTATTACTGCTTGCATCAATCTTCTATGAATCTTGTGCAAGTGGGAGATTGTTGGATCTTGTATGCCCAAGACGCATACAAGATTGATGTGGTTAGTACGTTATGATCCAAGCCGGGTCATACCCAGTAAGAAGCTAATCAAACACCAATAAATATTTATTTATTGATGAGATCATACAAATGAATATTCACCCCAATTTAGAAAATGGGTTTTCTAAAACATTGCTTTTGTAATAGAACAATTATATGGATAATTTGTTCATGAGAAATTAATTATTTGTATTATTATTTAAGTAAGTAAAATAATAATAAATAATAGCGTGTTAATGTAATAAAATTAAAAGTGGTTTTAATTTTATAAACTTATGGTTAATGAGTGCAAGTTTATAAAAAAACTAAAATGGGGGGACCCATTTTGAATATCATTTTTGGCCGCCCAAGGGTGGTCCCATTCTTCGGATTGCATGTCTTGGTTTATACAAGACTTTAAACCTTCTTGCACTTAACCTAGCTTACATACTCTCTCTCTCACATACAAGCAAGAGAACTCTCTCCAAAAACTTGAAAATTTTCGGATCTAAGGGAAAAAGGTGCTGAAAATATTGTTTTTTTGAAAGAGGCACAAGAAGAGGGTTCTTTGTGTTGCACTCCCTAACAAGCCAGGTGTTTGGAAGAGTTTGTGGTTATACAAGCTTGAACACTTCTCGCTTGTATGCTGGACATTCAAGAAGCTCATCATCTTCTCATCCATACTACATCATCTTGTTCTTGAAAGGTAGTTTCAAGAACACCCTATGGTTGTTCTTTTCATTTTGATAGCATGTAATTTCACATATATAAATGATCCTTGTTTATGGGTTTTGTCTTTGGTTAAAATGGTTCATATTTTCGAATTGTTAAACTGTTAGGATCAGTGATCTACGTTCGATTGATTAGAGAGTATAGCAGCGGAATTCTAACAATGAATTAGCCAATTCACAAGAATGAAAAGGTATTCAATGAAGAACAAAAACGGTTATAGATAGAGAGAATTCTGCAAATATATTTCATTCAATATTCGCTTTCGTGGTAACGGAATGTCACACTTACAATTAGGTTGACACCTCTTATATAAGAGATGTGACGTCAGCTGATGTCACTTGATAGTGACATCTAACAGAATTATTCCAACTGAAACATAACTACTGAAGATGTCAAAACAGCTGACATCTTCTACAAAAATACTAAGTGTTATCAGTTACTACAACTACTGAAAAACATAAAACTATTGACACTACAACGACTGAAGAACAAGATCTTCAGTCGTTTTGCAAAACTACTGAAAGTAAAAACATAAAACTACTGATATCACAACTACTGAAGAAGTACTCTTCAGCTGTTGTGACAAACTACTGAAACTTCAGTACTTGGTCTTCAGACTTGAACTTCAGACGTTTCATCAGCTGATGACTTCAGTAGATGTCATCAGCTGATGTCTTCAGTCTTTGTCTTCAGACTTTGTACACCAGTTGTTGATCTTCAGCACTTGTAGACTCTTCAGCTATTGTACTTCAGTACTTTGGTCTTCAGCTTCAGCACTTGTGTCTTCAGCTGTTCAGCTTCAGCACTTGTGTTCTTCAGCTGTTCAGCTTCAGCACTTGTGTTCTTCAGCTGTTCAGCTTCAGCACTTGTGTTCTTCAGCTGTTCAGCTTCAGCACTTTAGTCTTCAGCTGTTGAAGTCTTCAGTACTTGATCTTCAGCTGTTGAAGTCTTCAGCACTTGTCGAACTGCTGATGAAGCCTTGAGCAGTTGTTGTGATATCATGTGGGACTTAGAGGTTTTCTGATCTTGGCTCATTGGTTCTTTTGGTCCAACAAACTCCCCCTGAACCAATGCAGCCAAAACCTCTAATTGATTTATTTTCCCAGTTATTGTTGGCAAAATGGTTGGTCTTTTTCCTTCTTGGTCAGTTGAGAAGATGACCCATATAAGCACTGGCCTGGGAAGAGATCTCAGAGATTTGTTTGGCAAGGTATGAATGGGAACTCTGTTTTGGGGAACTGGACACAGAGTTGTTATCCCATTCATGAGATCTACTTCCCCATTATGAGTCTGTACGACTCTCGAACATAGGCTTCAAGGAGAACAACCTGTTCCTCCTTGGAGAGTTCTTCTACTCCTCCTTCAAAGAAGAACTCTGGACCATAGTACTCAGATAAGTACTTCACAGTCCTGCCATTCTTCGACTCCACATTAGTTACCTCCCTATAGACAATTCATCAGGATGAGTGCCCTCAAGGAGTAACTGGAGCTCATTCTTCTTAATGTCTTCAAGCTTCTTATATAATAACCCCTTTTTGATCATCTTGTTTTCCAGTATGGCTTGAGGGGTCATTTTTGATTGATGAGCCTTCTTTAATTCATCGATTATTTTCCATGGTGAGACTACAATGGCCAACATGATTGTAGAGTCTATTGTTTTTCTAACCTGGCCATTGTATCTGTGTGGAATGGATCTTTTGTGGATTCTAGAACTCACCTTGGGGTCTGGCCATACTCTCACTCTCTCCTTCTGATACTGAAATGTGTGTCTGAGAGTGTACAGCCTCTGAGCATGCCCTTTCATGGCTTGTATAGATGATGACTGAGGAAATTCCTTGTCAACCATCTTCAGTAGTTGCTCATCGTGCTGCTTCTGCTATTCTTCATCTTCTATTTTGACTCTAACTGTTTCCCTTTGAGAGTCAGGTGTGATCATGGGTTGACTCCTGGGTTCTGGTAGCCTTAGAACAGCAGAGAGTGGCAGACTATCATCTTCATCCTCTTCTTCTTCATCTTCTTCTATCCTCAGCACCCTTCTCCTCCTTCTAGGTGCATCACTGGATGATGGTTAGGTTGGTAAAGGAATTGGTTTTGAAGATTGAGGATGTTTGGATTTGGGCTTTGAGATTGGTTTGGAGATTTGAGGGGTAGGCTGTTTTTGAGTGGGTGATAGGGAAGGTTGTTCAAGCATTTTGGTTATGAGTTTGGCCTTTGTAAGTCTTGCCATTTCAAGCCCCAGCCTCATCAAGTGCTTCAATGATAATCCCCTTATGAATTGCTCAGACAAACAGATTCTGGTGGCTATAGCCAGAATACTATCTCTGGTCCATGAACGAATCTCCATCAAAGATCTTCCTAAGTATTTGGCAATGAATTGAATCATGATCTCCAATCTCTCTTTTTCCAGCACACCATATCCAGCCCATTCGGTTTGAATTTCCTCTACTTCCAACTTCCTGATCTCACTGTCTAATATGGCTGTATCAAAGCCTTGCTTGAAGAGTTTCTCAATGATTTTGTCCATGGATCGACTGTGTGTGTCATCTGCATCTTTTACCAGCTCTTCCAAGGATTTTTCTTCAGCATTAGTTTGATCACCAGCACTTTTCTTTCTTTTGTAAGTGATAAGTTGTTGTTGCTTTTCTTTTTCCAACTCTTGGGTTTTCTCTTGTGCCTTCTCATCCTCAGTTCTTTTTCTCTTCTTTTCTTTCACTACAGTACTCTCCCCTTTTTGGATGCATTGGTGGCAGGGGTTGTTACCACAAAAAGTTTCTTTTGCACAGCATCATCAATGAGTGGTTGTAGACTTGAGGAGATCCTCTCATCAATGGCTTTATAAACAATGTCATTGATGATGGGAGTGATGAGAGGTAGGGATTGTTGGAATACAGCAACCATCTGCTCTGGGGGGTTCTGTCCCGGAGAGAAAGGGCCAAAAGCAGAAGCTGGAGGCTCAGTGAAGTGAGAGGGTAAAGTGTTCGGGGAACCTTCAAATGAAGGTGCCATCTGTGGTTGGTGGGGGCAGATGGACTTTCATCCTGAGACTTCTTGGCAAGCAGTTCTTGTAGTCTGCTTATCTCAGCCTCCAGGATGGTGTTGTGGGCTAGAACGTCATAGAAAAAGCCCATGTCATCATCAGCAGAAGCTGAATCACCTGACCTCCTGCTTGTAGCAGGATGTACATGCACTGGGTGTAGACCAGTTGTAGCATGTGCCCCTTTTTCTTGGAACTAGGGACTTCCAGCCTCAGGACTATGTCCGTCATCAGCTGTTGCCTCTAGTGAGGTCTTAGCTATGTTACCAACCTCGTTCTGATCATGTGCTGATGCAGAAGTGGTGCCAGCCTCACTAGATGTTCTAATCTCCCTATCCACACTAGGAGATAGAACTTGTAAACCCCGGTGCTGTGGGTTGTCAGAAACATGGTGATCCTCTTCCTCAATGTCCGTGGTTCTCCCTGTTGTTGGTGGTTGTTGGGGAGGAGGAGAGGCATGCAACTGAGTCAGCACGTTTGTAATGATTATGGTTGGACTTTGGGGGGCGGTTGTATGGGGAGATAGGGTAGAAGCAGTGTGCACCTGGGGAGGATGGTGCTCTTCAATGGCAATCTCCTCAAGTGAGGAAGATCCCAGATGTGTGGGTACCCCTTCTATGGTGGCCGCAGGCTCCCTATGAGAGGAATCCTGAGCGGCTATGGCTGGTAGAGTCTCTGATACTGCTGGGGGGTTTAAGCCAGCAAGTATATCCTGCGTTGGTGGTACAGGAGCATCTTCAGGGGACTCATCTCCCTGAATAGCTGTTTTGGGGTGTGTTGGTTTTGGTTTAGTGGGGACTTTGGTTCTGATGGAGGAAGCTGTGGGTTCCCTGTGCTTGGTTTTAGCATTCGGGCAGCTTCTTTGAGTGTAAGGTCTGAGTTGTGCCTGGAGTATACCTCAGCCAAAACAGCTGGTGCAGGGACTCCAAGGCCAACAAGGCCATCAGATTTTAATTCATCCAAAATAATGGCCATCAGAAACCTGGGATATAATGGCCATCGGTTTGCCACAGGTTTCCGAGCCAAGTTCTTTATTTCTAGAAACACAATTTCAGAAAAATTTAGCGGTTGATGTTCTAGAATAGAATACAATACCTGTTGCCATTGGGATGACATTTGATCCCAAGAAGATATCTTGGAGGCTAAGCAGACATTTACCATGTGAAAAATAACTTTCTCAACGTCATGGAAATGTTTCTTTAGAACTGTTGTAGCCCGAAGATCACCTTCATACCCATGATTGATAAATGACATATCTGTTATGCCCTTTGGGTATGCAGTCATAGCGGTGGAGTCGTGTAAGTGTAATGCCTGACGAATGATGTCGGCTGTAACGACCACTGGTTTCTGGTTGACAAGGGACCGAACAGAGATCTGGCCGTAGACTCATCAGTATGAACAAGAGCATTTGACCAGAACTGACTGAGGGATTCAGATAAATGGTTGGATTCAAGAGAAAGGCTGTGCGATATGGGGAATCCACCATTAAGTCAATGGCATTATCATATTTGTTCCAGAAAGCCGACTTTGTAAGGTAAGCAACGCAGTTATGTCGTGGTTTCAGACTCATGGTTGCCATGTTTGAGAGAGAGAAGTTCAGAAAATAACGACTAATGAAACATTAGAGAAGAGGACAGGTATTTATAGGGTAGGGGTGAGAAAAGGACTAAAGCGTTTGGTGTTACTCATCAGTAGTTTTAAATCGACTGTTGACATGGTATTACCCTATCAGACGTTGAAACAGCTGAAGTCGTGGTTTTAGGCATCAGCAGTTAGAAAACTACTGAAGACCATGATTTTGACTTCAGATGATGAAACAACTGAGGACTTGGTGTTTGTCATCAGTAGTTGTGAAACTACTAAGACAGTGGTTTTGTCATCAGTTGTTGTAAACAGCTGAAAACTTGGTGTTAGTCATCAGTAGTTTTATAACTACTGAAGACATGGTTTTGCTTCAGTTGTTTAGAATGAAAAAGCAGTTGTAGAAACGACTGAAGAGAAAGTTCTCTTCAGTAGTTTTCGTCAATTCATACCCTTTCAGCTGTTTCATACTGTCGTAAACACTTACTCATCATACTTTGCATCTGCTTTTCAAGTGTTTCATAGGACGTTAGTACTTATCTGTTTGTACTGATTTCAGTAGTTGTAACTACATCAGTAGTTTGGAACAGATAAAGTACTTCAGTACTTGTCAGCATTTAGCCGTCAGTAGTTATAAAAACTACTGAAGGTGAAAGGACTCATCAGTACTTATATGTGACATGGTTACCAATGATCACCAATACTTTTTACTAAAATCATCAGTAGTTGTCACTTATTCTAGCTGCAGCATACCAAGCCTTAACACAAGGTTTTGGAAAGTAGAACTATCCAAAGGCTTAGTAAAAATATCTGCAAGCTCATTAGCACTAGGCACAAACATAGGATCAATCGACCTTTTTCAAAACAATCCCGAATATAGTGATGTCTGATCTCTATATGTTGGTCCTAGAGTGCTGGACTGGATTTTTGACAATACACAAAGATGAAGCACTATCCATTAATAATGGAGTCTTAGTCTCTGTAATGCCATAATCCAGAAGTTGGTTCTGAAGCCAGAGTACCTGAGAAGTGCAACTTGCAGCAGCAATGTACTCGGCCTTAGTAGTTGATGTAGCAACAGATGTTTGTTTCTTACTCTGCCAAGAAATCAAACAGTTCCTAGGAATTGACAACCACCAGAAGTTGACTTTCTAGTTAACTTGCACCCTGCATAGTCACTATCTGAAAAAGCACCTAATTTGCAAGAGTGTCCAGTGGAATACCATAAACCCAGAGATTGTGTACCTTGCAAATATCTAAAGATTCTCTTGACTGCAATCAAATGAGACTCTTTAGGAGCAGCCTGAAATGTAGCACAAACACATGTACCAAACATATTATCTGGTCTAGAAGCTGTTAAATACATCAAGGACCCAATCATACATCTGTAAAGTGTTTCATCAACAGCTTTACCTTTCTGATCAGCATCCAGTTGTGTGGTGTTGCACATGGGAGTAGAACAGGGCTTACAGTTTTGTAAATCAAACTTATTCAAAAGATCTTTTGTATATTTTGACTGATGAATAAAGGTTCCATCAGCCTTTTGTTTAATTTGCAAGCCTAGAAAGAACTGTAATTCTCCTATTGCGCTCATTTCAAACCTCTTTTTCATTAATGTTGTAAAATCATCACACAACTGGGGATCAGAGGATGCAAAAATGATATCATCAACATAAATCTGAACAAGTAGCTTATGCTGATCCACCTTCTTAATAAACAAAGTTTTATCAATGGAGCCTCTAGTGAAATTATTCTTAAGAAGAAAGTGGAAAGTGTCTCATACCAGGCTCTAGGAGCTTGCTTCAACCCATAAAGAGCCTTATCACGTTTATACACCCATTCAGGATGTTTATATCCTCAAAACCTGGTGGTTGACACACATAAACTTCTTCCTTTATTTTACCATATAAAAATGCACTTTTGACATCCATTTGAAAAACTTTAGGATTGTGGAATGCAGCATAGGCTAAAAACAATCTGATTGCCTCTAGTCTGGCTACAGGGGCAAAGGTTTCATCATAGTCAATACCTTCTTCTTGTGAAAACCCCTATACAACCAGTCTAGCCTTGTTCTTAATAATAAGCCCATTTTCATCAGTTTTATTCCTAAACACCCATTTAGTGCCTATTGCACACTTACCTGGGGGAAGAGGAACCAGTTCCCACACTTGTTGTTTCTTGAACTGAAGTAGCTCAAGCTGCATGGCTTCAACCCATCCATTGTCTCTCAAAGCAACATGGTAGTTCTTTGGCTCTAGCTGACTGATGAAGAGAGCATAGAAGCAGAAGTTAGACAATTGACTTCTTGTTGAAACACCAGCATTGATATCACCAATAATCTGAGACATGGGGTGATTCTTCAGTTCTTGATAAACAATGAGATCTGTGCAAGTGTTTGTAGGACCTTCAGCAGCAGTAGATGTTGATGCAGAGTCTTGAACCAAGAATTAGATGGTAACTCAAAAGATGTAGAGGAATCAGAGACCTCATCAGCATTTATTATGGATGGAACTGCTGAAGCTACGGGAACATCAAATTTAGCAGACACCTGCAGTTGGTCACTAAACTTGAATAGGTAAGTATTGATATTATCATCATCATCATCAATACCACCAGGTGGAAAACATGCTGCAGAAGATGATTTATCCACAGGATCCGCAATAGCTGGAGGTTTATAAGGAACATATTGCAGTATGTCCAAATCAAACAACTCCACAGGGTTTTGTGGAATCTTGTCCATAGGAGATTCATTAAACTTCACATGCAAAGTTTCTTCAACTATCTTTGTTCTGCAGTTGAACACTCTGTATGCCTTGCAAGTAGATGAATAACCAACAAAGTACCCTGCATCCACCTTAGGATCAATTTTTGGAGTTGATCCTTTGTGTTGAGAATAAAACAGGGACACCCAAATGCTTTGAAAAATGAAATTAGAGGAGCCAAGTGATGGAGAACTTCATATGGAGTCTTCATCAACCTCTGATTTACTAAGACTCTATTCTGCACATAGCAAGCTGTGTTAACAGCTTCAGCCCAAAAGGTTAGTGGCAAACCAGAGTCAGCCAGCATGGACCTTGCAGCTTCAATTAGGGTCCTGTTCTTTCTCTCCACTACTCCATTTTGTTCTGGAGTCGTTGGTATGCTAAACTGCCTTTTGATTCCCTTTGAGAGATAGAAGTCATCAAGTGTATGGTTTCTGAATTCAGTTCCATTGTCACTCCTAATACACTTGACTGGAAGGGAATACTGCTTCTCAACATACAACACAATATGAATAATCTTCTGAGCAACCTCATCCTTTGAATGTAGAAAGAAAGTCCATACAAATCTGGAGTAATCATCCACATTACCAGACAGTATTTCTTCTTTGCCATACTCATTACTCTCACAGGACCAAATAGATCCATATGCAGTAATTGCAAGCAGGCAGTGGACTTAGGCTCTTCAATAGGAGGGAATGAGACTTTGTGTTGTTTTCCTTTTAAACAAGCAGTGCAGGTTTCATCACAGTGGAACTCCTTAATTGGTAAGCCTCTAACTAAACTATTGTGGATTAGCTGATTCATGTTTTTGAAATTAACATGACCCAGCCTTCTATGCTACAGTTTAGATTCTTGAGAAGAGGCTTTGGAAAATAGGCAAGGATTGCCTCTGAGATCTATTTTCTTGGAAAGATCTAAGGCATACACTCTTCCTGTCCTGTTGGCTCTCAGGAGAGTGTGATCATCCAACACCTTATCAATCAAATGCAGAACCTTGGATGACAGAATCCTACAGTTCTGACTGGTGAAAAGAGCAACATGGCCTTTATCACACATTTGACTGACACTCAAGAGATTGTACTTGAGATTTTCCACATGATTAACATCATCAAACTTTATTTCTCCATTGGAGACAAAGCCGTTACCAATGATGTAACCCCTAGAATCATTGCCAAAAGAAACAAATCCCTTCTTTCCTTGAGAGTGGTCATGAAGAAGAGAGCTGTTCCCAGTCATGTGCATAGATCCCCCACTGTCTACATACCAGATGCTACTTTGGCATGTTGGAGAACCTTGCAATAATAAACAATCAGTTAGTTTTGGAGACCCAAACCTTTTTGGTTTTGGGCCTGGTCTCATCAATAGATGGTAAACTAACAGGTTTATTTGAAACAACAGCCTGAGAGGAAGAAGATGGTGAAGAAGAGGAATCCTTTGGCTTGGATCTCCTTTTCTGTAGTTTCAACATAGGATCATCTAGTTGGTTAACTCTACCCAATAGATGTTGAACCATCATAACCAGCTGTGTCTGATTTTATGATAAAGCTTTCAGCTCATCAGACACATTGCCAGTGGAGTTTGATAAGTTCCTATGTTGCACCTTCTTCTTCATGACTACTCTCAAGGAAAGAAGGGATTTGTTTCTTTTGGCAATGATGCTAGGGGTTACATCATTGGTAATGGCTTCGTCTCCAATGGAGAAATCAAATTTGACGATGTTAATCATGTGGAAAATCTCAAGTACAATCTCTTGAGTGTCAGTCAAATGTGTGATAAAGGCCATGTTGCTCTTTTCACCAGTCAGAACTGTAGGATTCTGTCATCCAAAGTTTTGCATTTGATTGACAAGGTGTTGGATGATCACACTCTCCTGAGAGCCAACAGGACAGGAAGAGTGTATGCCTTAGATCATTCCAAGAAAATAGATCTCAAAGGCAATCCTTGCCTATTTTCCAAAGCCTCTTCTCAAGAATCTAAACTGTGGCACAGAAGGCTGGGTCATGTTAATTTCAACAACATGAACCAGCTTATCCACAATAGTTTAGTCAGAGGCTTACCAAAAAATCCAGTCCAGCACTCTAGGACCAAACATATAGAGATCATACATCATTTTATTCGGGATTGTTTTAAAAAAGGTCTGATTGATCCTAAGTTTGTGCCTAGTGCTGATGAGCTTGCAGATATTTTTACTAAGCCTTTGGATAGTTCTACTTTCCAAAACCTTGTGTTAAGGCTTGGTATGCTGCAGCTAGAATAAGTGACAACTACTGATGATTTCAGTAGTAATTACTGGTGATCATTGGTACCCATGTCACATATAAGTACTGATGGGTCCTTTTCCCTTCAGTAGTTTTTATAACTACTGATGGCTAAATGTCTCACAAGTACTGAAGTACTTTATATGTTCCAAACTACTGATGTAGTTAAAACTACTGATGTAGTTACAACTACTGAAATCAGTATAAACAGATAAGTACTGATGTCCTATGAAACACCTGAAAATCAGATGCAAAGTCTGATGAGTAAGTGTTGAGGATAGCATGAAACAGCTGAAAGGCTATGAATTGACGACAACTACTGAAGAGAACTTTCTCTTCAGTTGTTTCAACAACTGCTGTTTCATTCTAAACAACTGAAGCAAAACCATGTCTTCAGTAGTTTTATAACTACTGATGACTAATACCAAGTCTTCAGTTGTTTCCAACAACTAATGACAAAACCACTGTCTTCAGTAGTTTCACAACTACTGATGACAAACACCAAGTCCTTAGTTGTTTCAATCATCTGAAGTCAAAACCACGGTCTTCAGTAGTTTTCTAACTTCTGATGCCTAACACCAGGACTTCAGTTGTTTCAACGTCTGAAAGGATAATACCATGTCAACAGTCGTTTAAAACTACTGATGACTAACACCACATCCTTCAGTCGTTTTCTTACCCATACCCTATAAATATCCCTGACCTAATCCTTCAATGCTTTATCTTCAAACCTAACGTTCCTCTCCCAAAACTTCTCTCTTCTCAATGGCGTCCATGAAAATTAAACCGCGACACAACTGTGTTGCCTACCTTACTAAATCGCCTGTCTGGGCTAAGTTCGATACTGCTATCGATCTTATGGTTCAGTCCCAATACAAAACGGCATTTCTTTTGAATCCCATTCTACATGCCGAATCCCTCCAACAGTTTTGGATGAACGTTACTATTACCACTGGGGAGAACAACACACCATCTCTCCAGTCAGTCGTTAACAACAAAGAAGTGGTCATCACTCCTGCAATAATCCGCCAAATTCTTTATCTGGATGATGCTATTTCTCCTACTGGATATCCCAAGGGCACCACAGATCTATCCTTTGCCCAACATGGATATCAAGGCAATCTAAGTGCCTCCACTATCATGAAGAAACACTTCCATGACGCCGAACGCCTAATTTTTCACATGGTGAATGTATGTTTGGCTCCTAAGACTTCGTCTTGGGATCAAATGTCAACAAAGTAGCAGCAGGTAATGTATTCTATTCTTGAGCAACAACCGTTAAACTTTTCAGAAATAATATTTTCGGAGCTCAAGGATATGGCTGAAAAACTAATTGCTACCGTTGGATACTATATCCACGGTTCATAATGGCCATCATTACAAACCAGCTTAATGCTGAGGGACATGTTGGCTTGGGAGTCCCTGCTACGGCTGTTCTGCCGGAAGTATACTCCCGGCACAACTCTGACCAGACACTCAATTGGCTGCCAAGCTACGCAAACCCACGCAGCTGGAACCCACAGCCACCATTTCCAAATCAAAAGTCCCCACCAAACCCACCAAAAAGAAACACAAAACGGCTACTCAGGGAATTGAGTCCCCTGAGGATGCCCCTGCAACACAAACGCAGGAGATATCCACTGGTCCAAACCCCCTAGTGGATATAAGGACTCTTCCAGCCATAGCCGCTCAGGATTCCTCTCAACAGGAGCCTGCAGCAACCACACAAGGGGTACCTACACATCTGGGATCTTCCTCACTTGAGGGGATTGCCATTGAAGAGCACCAACCTCCCCAGGTGCACACTGCTTCTATCCCTTCACCCCATGCAACCGCCCCTCACAGCCCAACTTTAATAGTTGCACAAGTGCTGACTCAACTGCACTCCTCACCCCCTCCCCAGAAACCACTTACTACTGTGAACACCTCTACCATTGAGGGAGAGGAACACAGTGCAATTGAGAACCCACAGCACAGGGGTTTACCACTTCTATCTCCTGGTGTAGATAAGGAGATTAGAATATCTAGTGAGGCTGCCACCTCTTCTAAATCAGCACATGATCAGAATGAGGCTGGTAACATTGCTAAGACCTAACTAGAGGCAACAGCTGATGATGGACATTGTCCTGAGGCTGGAAGTCCCCAGTACCAAGAAAAAGGGGCACGTGCAACAACTGGTCTACACCCAGTGCATGTAAATCCTGCTCCAAGCAGGAGGTCAGATGATTCAGCTTCGGCTGATGATGACCTGGGCTTTTTCTATGATGTTCTTGCCCAGAACACAATCCTTGAAGAGAAAGTCAGTAGGCTGCAAAACCTACTTGACCAACTCTCACAAGGAGAAAGACCATCTGCCTCCACCAACCCACAGATGGCACCTTCAGTTGAAGGTTCCCCTAACACTGAGCCACTCCAAACTCAACCACCTGCCTCTGCTTCAGGCACTATTTCTCAGGAACAGAACCCTCCTGAGCAAATAGGTGCTGTACTTCAAAATTCCCTCCCTCTCATCACACCCATAATCACTAATATTGTGACTAAAGCCATTGATGAGAGGCTTTCCTCAACTTTACAACCCTTGATTGATGCTGCTGTGCAAAAGACACTTTCTGCGATACAAACCCCTTCCACCAATGCATCCAAAAACGGGGAGAGTACTGCAGTGAAAGAAAAGAAGAGGAAAAGAACAGAGGAAGAGAAAGAAGAGAAGCAAGCCCAAGAGGAGGAGAAAGAAAAGCAACCACTACTCACTTACAAGCGAAAGAAAAGTGCTGATGATCAACCTACTGCTGAAGACAAATCCTTGGAAGAGCTGGTAAAAGAAGCTGATACTACACACAGCCGATCCATGGATAAAATAATTGAACAACACTTCAGGCAAGGGTTTGATACAGCCACATTGGATAGTGAGATCAGAAGGTTGGAAGTGCAAGAGATTCAAACTCGATGGGCTGGGTATGATGCTCTTGAAAAAGAGAGATCGGAGATCATGATCCGCTTCATTGCAAAATACTTAGGAAGATCTTTAATGGAGATTCGCGCGTGGACCAGGGACAGTATTCTGGCTATAGCCACCAGAATCTGTCTGTCTGAGCAATTCCACAAGGGGATTACTGTTGAAGCCCTTGATGAGGCTGGGGCTGGTAAAAGGTTAGAAATGGCAAAACTTTCAAAGGCGAAACTTACTACAAAGATGCTGGATCAACCTTCCCTTCCACCCACTCAAACACTGCCTACCCCTCAAATCTCCAAACCAATCTCTAAGCCAAAGTCCAAACATCCTCTTTCTTCAAAACCAATTCCTTTACCAACCCAACCATCATCCATGATGCACCTAGAAGGAGGAGAAGGGTGCTGAGGATGGAAGAAGAAGAAGAAGAGGATGAAGATGATAGTCTGCCACTCTCTTCTGTTCTAAAGCTACCAAAACCCAGAAGTCAACCATGATCACACCTGACTCTCAAAGGGAAATGGTCAGAGTCAAGATAGAAGATGAAGAACAGCAGAAACAACTCGATGAGCAACTACTGAAGATGGTTGACAAGGATTTCTTCAGTCATCATCTATACAAGCCATGAAAGGGTATGCTCAGAGGCTGTACACTCTCAGGCACACTTTTCAGTATCAGAAGGAGAGAGTGAGAGTATGGCCAGACCCCAGGGTGAGTTCTAGAATCCATAAAAGAACTATTCCACACACATACAATGGCCAGGTTAGAAAAACAATAGATTCTACCATCATGTTGGCCATTGTAGTCTCACCTTGGGAAATAATTGATGAATTCAAGAAATCTCATCAAGCAAAGATGACCCCTCAATCTTTACTAGAAAATAAGATGATCAAAAAGGGGTTGTTATATAAAAAGCTTGAAGACATCAAGAAGAATGAGCTCCAGTTACTCCTTGAAGACACCCATCCTGATGAATTTGTCTATAGGGAGATAACTACAGGGGAGCTGAAAAATGGCAGGACCATGAAGTACTTATCTGAGTACTATGGTCGAGAGTTCTTCTTCGAAGGTGGACTAGAAGAACTCTCCAAGGAGGAACAAGTTGTTCTCCTTGAGGCCTATGTTCGAGAGTCATACACACTCATTATGCGGAAGTAAATCTCATGAATGGGATAACAACTCTGTGTCTAGTTCCCCAAAACAGAGTTCCCATTCATACTTTCCCAAACAAATATCTGAGATTTCTTCCCAGGCCGGAGTTTACATGGGTCATCTTCTCTACTGATCAAAAAGGAAAAAGACCAATCTTTTGCCAACAATAAGTGGGATAATAAATAACTTAGAGGTTTTGGCTGCATTGGTTCAAGGGGAGTTTGTTGGACCAAAAGAACCAATGAGCCAAGATCAGAAAACCTCTAAGTCCCACATGGTATCACAACAACTGCTGAAAGCTTCATCAGCAGTTTGACAAGTGCTGAAAACTTCAACAGCTGAAGATCAAGTGCTGAAAACTTCAACAGCTGAAGAACTAAAGTGCTGAAGTACAACAGCTGAAGAACACAAGTACTGAAGCTAAACAGCTGAAGAACACAAGTACTGAAGCTGAACAGCTGAAGAATACAAGTGCTGAAGCTGAAAGACCAAAGTACTGAAGTACAACAGCTGAAGAGTTTACAAGTGCTGAAGATCAACAACTATGTACAAAGTCTGAAGACAAAGACTGAAGACATCAGCTGATGATATCTACTGAAGTCATCAGCTGATGAAACATCTGAAGGTCAAAGTCTGAAGATCAAGTACTGAAGCCCCAGTAGTTTGTCACAACTGCTGAAGAGTACTTCTTCAGTGGTTGTGATATCAGTAGTTTTATATTTTTAGTTTCAGTAGTTTTGTAAAATGACTGAAGAGCTTGTTCTTCAGTCATTGTAGTTTCAGTAGTTTTATATTTCTCAGTAGTTGTAAACAACTGATAATACTTAGCATTTTTTGTAAGAAGATGTCAGCTGTTTTGACATCTTCAGTAGTTGTGTTTCAGTTGTAATAAATCTGTTAGATGTCACTATCAAGTGACATCAGCAGACGTCACATCTCTTATATAAAGAGGTGTCGACCTAATCATAAGTGTGACATTCTGTTACCACGAAAGCGAATATTGAATGAAATATATTTGCAGATATTCTCTGTCTCTATAACCGTCTTTGTTCTTCATTGAATATCGTTTTGTTCTTGTGAATCGACTAATTCATTGTTTGAATTCTGCTGCAATACTCGTCAATCAATCAAACATAGATCACTGATCCTAACATTCAGTACTTTGGTCTTCAGCTTCAGCACTTGTGTTCTTCAGCTGTTCAGCTTCAGCACTTGTGTTCTTCAGCTGTTCAGCTTCAACAGTTGTGTTCTTCAGCTGTTGAGCTTCAGCACTTTAGTCTTCAGCTGTTGAAGTCTTCAGTACTTGATCTTCAGCTGTTGAAGTCTTCAGCACTTGTCGAACTGCTGATGAAGCCTTGAGCAGTTGTTGTGATATCATGTGGGACTTAGAGGTTTTCTGATCTTGGCTCATTGGTTCTTTTGGTCCAACATAAACACATTTTAACCACTAATATCCACTGTGTTTTTGAAGTTAAAATGGTTAAATTAGCTTTGGTAAACATGTAACAAAACACAAAAAATGAAAGGTTATGGGCCAACAGAAAAATGAAAAGAAAGAAAACAATAAATGGAAAATATGCATTATATACATAAGACAATACATAAAATGAAATTTATAATGATATTAAATCTATCATGGAGATTAGTTCATAAAAACGAGGTTTATCGAAAGTTTTTGTGAAAAGATCAGCTTTTGGATTTTTAGTGTTAATTGGAATAATATTATTAAAACCCTTCTACTGATCATCACGGATTGCATGAATCCTTGTGTCGATATGCTTGGTGAGGGAATGGTGAATTGGATTCTTTGAAATTCATTGGCTACTTCGTTGTCAAAGAACAAAGGGATATGGAGAAAGTTGATTCCATAGTCAATCATCTGATGTTGTATCCACAACACTTGTGAGCAACAACTTAAGGCGACAATATATTCTGCCTCCCCCATGGAAAGAGAGATAGTAGTTTGTTTCTAACTCTACCATGATACCAGAAAATTTCTTAGGTATTGAAAGCCTCTGGTGAAATATTTTCTATTTAACCTGCAACCATTTTGTGAAGGCGCTAGATCGGTAGACATCTGAGTGTGTTCTTGACGGAAGGAAACAAAACCAAAATCAAGAGAAAAACAATAAACACGAACTATAAAATGGTTTCATTGATAAAACCTAATGATTACAAGCTCGTTACAACATATGAATCATAACTCTTGGGAAGAGGAGATCGAGCATGATCTCCCCTCTCATCCGACAGCACCTAGTCCCCAGGCACAATCCTTAACCTTTTCTACACAAAGAAACTGATACTTATAGGCCTCAGCCCATATCAGATGCGACAAGGCCCATTCGTACAATTGGGCCATGCGTATGGTTCAATCGTATGGCTGGACCATACGTATGGTTCAGTCTTACGAATGGCCCAATCGCATCTCTCAGTCGCACGAGTGGTCCATTAGCATGGCTCAGTCGTATAACTGAGTCTCATTTGCATATGCCCCTGCGAATGACCCAGTTTCATGTGTTTACAACATATCAAGTATATTACATTAAGCCTAGACTATTCGACAAGCGATGCACACACTACATATGACAAGATATGCTCTAACAAATTCCCCCTTGGACGTTGCTTGCGAATAGTAGATAACACATTTTACAATCTTCAGTCATTCTTTGCTCTGGTTTCCAATAGAATCAAATGAAACACCATATTAGCCAACGTTTTGATCCGTCAGGTTGCAAAAGTATCCCTGAAAATGAGTTTAGGCACAATAGCTTTCGTTTACTTTGCAGAACACCATCATAGCAGCAAGATTCTCCATATGACTGATTTTTCCAAATAATAACATGAGCAGTTTTCCATTGCTTCAATCTTCACACAGGCTAACCTGATTAACATTATACCTATAGAAATTCCCCCTCGAATTCAGCATATCCCAATATATAAACGTTGTGCTCTCCTGGTGTCTTCATACGGTGTATTGGGCAAATGTAGAACGTTCCAATCCACAGCTGACAATCTCAAACAAATCTGCATGCACTTAGATTCTTGATCAGAGACTAGCTCACATCATCACTTTCTGATTGCATCTTCAATTTCTCTAAACATGGATTCCCCCTAAGAATGAGAATCCTCTCTGTGCGGATAGATATAACTGATTGGCCCATAAATAGTCAGATGCTCCTGACTATCCCAAAATCAGCACCGACTGCTAACATCTTCTCTTCTCTCTCTTTTGTGTTCTAACTACAATCACCTATTCTGAATGTCTAAAAAATAATGGGGTATCCATAAAACTTATTTGACATAAGAACCTCAAGGTGAATGTGCTTTGCTCATCCTCAAATCTATGCGAAAGGTAATCCAGACTTTTTTTTGGTCTGGAACACTGTTCATTCGTATGGCATGGATTACAATTATCACATTCGTATCAGTGGATAATCCGAATGATATCTTAGTGAGACTGGTCATAAGACTAGTCCAGTAGCATGACTGGTCATAAGACTGTCCAGTAGCATGACTGGTCATAAAACTGGTCCAGTAGCATGACCGGTCATAAGACTGGTCCAGTAGCATGACCGGTCATAAGACTGGTCCAGTAGCATGACTGGTCATAAGACTGGTCCAGTAGCATGACTTGACATAAGACTGGTCTAGTAGCATGACTTGTCAAAAGACTGGTCCAGTCGCATTTTAGTTGTACGAATGGTCCAGTCGCATTTTAGTCGTACGAATGGTCCAGTCGCATGGTCAAGTCGTACGAATCGTCCATTAGCATGGTCCAGTCGTACGAATGGTCCATAGCATGGTACAGTCGTAAGAATGGTCCATTAGTATGGTCCAGTCGCACGAATGGTATATTAGAATGGTCCAATCGCACGAATGGTCCATTAGCATGGTCCAGTCGCACAAACGGGTCTGCATGCAGATTTTCAGATCTGCAGCCGCCATGGCTGCCAAAAACCCTAATCTTATGAATTTTACATGAACCAAACTGAAATAGACATCATAAGATTCATAAGGGTGATCAGAACGTGGTTCCGGGTTCGATTTTAACAAGGAAACAACATACATGACAAGATCTAAGCAAAACACAAAGAACACGAGTGGGTTTAACATCAAAGAACCTGAAATCGATCCAGAAATCAAGAAATCGGGTTGTTAGTATGATTGTTAGATCATTCTAACAGTAACCTGGCTCTGATACAAATGGTGAAGGCGCTAGATCGGTAGACATCCGAGTGTGTTCTTGACGGAAGGAAACAAAACCAAAATCAAGAGACAAACAATAAACATGAATTATAATAAAATGGTTTCATTGATAAAACCTAATGATTTCAAGCTTGTTACAACATAAGAATCACGACTCTTGGTGAGGGGAGATCGAGCATGATCTCCCCTCTCATCTGGTAGCACCTAGTCCCTAGGCACAATCCTTAACTTTTTCTACACAATGACACTGGTATTTATAGGCCTCAGCCCATATCATATGCGACTGGGCCCATTCGTACGATTGGGCCATGCGTATGGTTCAATCGTATGACTAGACCATACTTCTGGTTCAGCCTTACAATGGCCAAATCGTATCTCTCAGTCGCACGACTGGTCCATTAGCATGGCTCAGTCATACGACTGAGTCTCATTCGCTATGCCCCTGTGAAGGTCCTAGTTTCATGTGTTTACAACATATCAGGTGTATTACATTAAGCCTAGACTACTCGACGAGCGACGGACACACTATATATGACAATATATGCTCAAACACATTTGAATCACTGTCAGAATAAGCATGTAAATCAAAATTTTCACCAAAAGGATACCAAAGCACTAAATGAGAAAAGCCTTTAAGAAAACGAAAGATTCACTTTACAGCCTTTTGATGAGACCCATTCGTGGCAGATTGGTATCAGGCATAATATCCTACGGTAAAGGTGATGTCGGGACAACTTGTTGTAAGATACATTAGGGTACCAATCTTAGATCTGTACAGATGAGCATCAACAGGTTTCCCATTCATGTTTGTAGTGAGGTAAGTTTAAGTAGTGAATGGAGTCAGTTCAGGAGAATGATCATCCATCTTGAATCTCTTCATAATTCTTTGATATACTTCTCCTCATGAATGAGAATTCCCTCTGGCTTTTGTTCAACTTGTATCCCAAGGAAAAAGCACATCTACCCCATCATTCTCATTTCAAAGCGACTATGCATTACCTCCTCAAACTCCTGGCACAACTTTGGATTGGTGGAGCAAAATATAATTTCGTCCACGTAAACTTGCACTATTAGCATCTCACCATCCACTTCTTTCTTGAAGAGAGTCATATCTGGTGCCATGAGAGAAACCATTGCTTAGAAGATACTATGTTAGAGTCGCGTACCAGATACGAGGAGCTTGATGAAGACCGTAGAGAGATTTATCAAGCTTGTAGACTTTGTCGGGAAAGTCTGGATACTCAAACCTGGTGGTTGACACATGTATATCTCTTCATTAATGTCTCCATAGAGAAATGCAAATTTAACATCCATCTGATAGACTTTGAACTGCTTGTTAGTGGCATGAGCTAGAAAAATCTGTATTGCTTGAAGACGGACCATTGGAGCAAAGACTACCATGTAGTCAATCCCCTCTTCTTGAGCAAATCCTTGAACCACCAATATTGATTTTTTCTTAACATAATTCCATAGTTATCGGGTTTGTTCTTGAATACCCATTTCATGCCTATTGGGCATTTGTTTGGTATTAACTCAACCAGCGTTCACTCCTTGAGCCTCCTGAACTGTTGCAGCTCCAGTTGCATTGATTCAACTTAACAAGGATCCTGAAAAGCTACATTAACATTCTTTAGAATGATTTGGAATATAAAACAAGAGAATAGACATACATTAATCAAACTAGATTGACTCCGCATCCCAACTCCATCGGTGATGGATCCAATAATGTTATCATGGGGTGGTCTTTCAAGGTCTTGAAATCAATGGTTATGAGTAGGGTATTTGAAGAGGGTGGGATGGTGGGTTTTTTATGGGTAGATGATGGATAAGAAGATGGTTGGGCAGATTCAATTGGTGATGCTGATGGAACAAGTTGAGATGAGGTAAACATGGGTGATAAGGGAAGAGATGTAGAAATAGGTAGGTGTGGAATGTCAAAGGATGATGAGGAAGATTCAATGTCAACTGATGTGACATTGTTAAGTGATGAATTGGGAGTGGCTTAATGAATAGGAGAAACGATAGGTAATGGATTTTGAGGAATGATGTTTGTTTGGACATTGGAGATGGATGCATTATCATCAAAAACTGGAAGATTAAATTAGTCGAAAAACGTATTTGAGTCAAAGACTATGTGGGTTCTGATCGGACATCAGAGGTATTAGATTCCTGCTAATCAACATAAAAAGACTCCTACACATTATGGGTCTCTTGTTATACACCCAATAATTTTTCTGAGAGGAGGAGTAGCTCACGAAGTAACACTCGTCAGACACAACACCAAATTTCGTTTTTTGTGCTAGGGTATTTAGTAAAGGTCACGAGCATCCGAATGGATGAAAGAAATCATTCAAAGGCTTCCTCTTATGCAAACAATTCATACGGAGTCTTCATTATGTCTTTGACGATAAGCACCCTATTAGGAACATAGGAAGCACAGTTC